>VDFB02004725.1:245618-269323 GCA_007258455.2 Sequoia sempervirens | reverse complement strand
TATAAATAATGTGTTTGTGATTAAATTCATAAGCAACAGGTGCAGATGTGTCATACCGACAAGTGTCACCCTTAGTATCCATGTGCTACATTAAAATATCTTCTTAGGAAGAGATTGGGAGGCCTCTTGATTGAAATAATCTTGAGCTAATCTTGTTGCATGTATAGCCACCTTGTACGAAAGCCCTTACTAGGAACCAATTGTTTAGAAGCCAAAAACCGTTATGCTTGCTGGTGCAGGAACGGTCGTTCTGAAGCTGCGCCACATTTTACTATTCAATTGTTGAAATGGAATAATCCTTAGGATCTTCGAGTCTTTACGATTTGAGATTTGGTGGTCCCAAGAAATGTGTGTCGTGGAGGGGAGCCAGTGTTTCCAAATATCTATCTATTCACATTATCTTAGTGTTTGGAGAAATCCAAGTGGGGATTCAACAAGTAGTATCTTCTGAAGCTAAGGTTGTAAATTCTTGTGAGTTAGTTTAATACTTTGCTTGGTTCCAAAAACATTACAAACAAACATCAACAACCTCATTTCAAAATTTCAAACCCTTTGGTCTAAGTATGGATACCCTTTGACAAAACCTTGATAATGCTTGTCTTAAGAATTTATTCTTAGTGACTTCTAAGTATATTGGTTTATATCTCAACCCATACTTCCCAAAGTCAACATAGGTGACTATGGCTTGAATTTCATATTTTTTCACAAATTGGACTTTGTGGAATTGATGATGTTTTTGACATAGACATTTAGTTTGAAAACTTAATAAAAACAAGTGTTTGTGGTAAAAGAAACTCACTTAAGCAAGATAACTTGAAAAATTGAATCCCACATGACCATTTGGAGACCAATTTCTCTCGTTGAATGAATCGACCTCATGCCTACTATCATTCAATCAAAATTTGAACTCATTGAATGAGAACAAATCAATATAATTAGTAGTTTACTAAGCTTCACTTTTGAAACAAAAGACACACCAACCTAGTGGAGAAACACAACATATATCATAGACAAAGAAGAGAAACAAGTTGATATTGTGGCTAGAAGTCCCATATTACCACCACTCATGTGGAAATAAATATCCTCCTTTTCATAATCTTAACTTCTTTAAATGATCTCACGCAAAATCAGAATCCCCAAGAGAAGGTATACAGGTTGTCATTTCAAACTTAGGAAACTTAGTCCAAAACCTCTCAAAAAACACCTTATAGAACTACATCAAAATAGAACTAGGTTGGTATACAACTTCTACAAACGTGTTTCAAGGAACAACCCAGACTTGTATGCATTCTTTTTTAGTCAAAACCCTGGTCTTTTTCACAATCTTGAACCATTAATCTAAATCATTGGGCCTTTAGGATCTAAATACTTTATAGGTCTAGCATGTTTCTCACTACCTTGGCCTTATCAAACAAAGGTCCACTTTAGGTCAACATTGGGTCAAGCATTTCATTCACCCCTTCATCAAATTTCATCCTTCACTCCATCAAACTTTGCAAAAATTTTGAATACACCAACACTTTTGGACTTGGACATTTACCAAACCAACCCCTAACTTATCTACTTTGTATGTGAAATGAATCATTTTTTATGCACTTAGTTAAGTTAGTTATCATCTTTAAACTAGTTTATCTTGAAGGTCATGAGTCTACCCTAAATATTTCCAAGTTCATCAACATTCTTTATCCAAACATCAAAATATCAAACTTAAGTCAAAAGTGTTGTCTCAAAATGTTTGCAAAGGTCATTCCCCACATCATCCACCTTTTCATCTCACATTATCATCATTGCTCCAAAAATAATTAGATCATCCCTTTTACCCAAATTTGAGTCAACTAGAGAGTTCAAACATTACAAATCTCAACACAACTCTCCTAGAGGTGAGCCAAAATTTATGGTAAATACAAGATCACAACACAAGAGAATCATGGAAAAAACCAAAGTCACATTTACCTCAAGTGATCCAAATCCTCTAGAATTTATCTGAGAAGTCAGGTTGCCCTATTTCAACAACCATCATCTCCATCAAGGCCATATGGAATAGAAGATATCATGAAAAATGCATTTGGACTTACTAGGGAAGAAATCATGGAGCACCAGGCCTTAGAGAACATAGTTCCTAATTCCCCATCTTTTGTTGCACAATTATTAACACAAGACTTGACTTCATTCACTATTCCAACAAATCCATCCCTAGATCCAAATCAAACATCAACACCTAGTTTGCAGCCATTCTTGCTAAGGATTTTGGCCATACTATTCCATTTGAAAGAAACACACTTGTGGGTACCCTCGATAACAATCCTCCATCCCAAACAACCACTTGGACACCAACATTTGGCTCTCCCAACATTCTCATGGATCCCAAACAACCATATAAACCACTTACACTCCATTACTCCACAACCACCTCAACATCTCGAGGACACCCATCTTCATCCATACCTATGAGTACCACAAGTGTGCCCAACATCACACAAAGTAGTGTGAACCAAGTATCACAATTAGATCCAAAAGGGAAAGGAAGTACCCTCATGCAAAATTATCTATTAACACCATAGGGGACCTCTTCATTCAATCCTCCCATTGATACAACAAACATAGCTATTTTCCAAAACATATCTATCCCATCCATCATCAACCCACAACAAAAAAATCCCTTGAATGCATTTAAAACACAAGGGAATCCTTTCAATCAGTGGACCCAAGGTTCTAATATGCCCTTAACATTGCAAAATTTAATGGTACCACTCTCATATTTACCATTTGTCCCTCAAGTCATGCAAAATCAAATGGGGCCTCAAACTTACATTCCTCCACCTTAGTCCACCATCTTGCATGGAATGTTCAACCAAGGGAACCCTCAACCTCTCATCAACAATCCACTACCCACTCAAAATATCAACACCCAAAATCCATCACATATGTCCCAACAACCAACTGATCCTACATTTCAAGTGAATTCCTTAGCTTTACAACATGCACAACAAGATTATCAACAAGTCATCCAACAACAACAACAACAAGAAGAAGCAGCCCTAGTAGCACAACAACAACATCAAGAACAACAAGCAACCTTAGTAGCACAACATCAGCAACAAAAATAACAAGCAACCTTAGCAGCACAACAAGAAACCTTAGCAGCACAACAACAAGCAACCTTAGCACAACAACAACATGAATCCCATCAAGTAGCCTTACTAGCACAACAACAATAGTAGGTCCAACAACAAGCCCTAGTGGCTCAACAATAATAGCAAGCCCAAAAAGCACCCCTTGTGGCTCAACAACAACAACAAGCCTTACTAGCTCAACAGTATACCCAACAACAACAACAACACCAACAAAGTTCTTACTATAATCCTCAACAAAACATCATAAATAAAAATGTGTTAGGAACATATACATCAACACCTCAATCAACTTCACAAAATCTCACACCACCATACACCCCATACAACAATTTATCATATCAGAATCCCACATACAACCCATCTTCCATCATAATATATGTTCCTCCATGAAACTCACAAGATGATCTAGCATCAAGACTTAAGGTGTTGTCACAAGAAATGTAGGACCTTTAGATGGGTAATACAAAGAAACCTCATACACATAACTTATGTCCATATCCATTCAATTAGAACATAGGAATGTTACCATTTCGTCCTGGCTTTGAAATCCCCAAATTCGATAAATACAAAGGGAGAGGAATTCTTGTAGACCATGTTAAAGAGTTTAACGTCAGGTGTATGGAGGTTTCTTACAATGATTTTTATTTAATACGCCTCTTTCCCTAAAGTTTAATAGGTCTTGCCATGGATTCGTATTCTCAATTGCCTCCTGGTATCAAAAGTTTTCAAGAAATCACTAATAAATTCATAGATCACTTATCCTTTAACCTTGACATGGACATAAGTCTAGAAGAGTTGTACACTCTCAAACAAAACAAAGGAGAATCTTTCGCTAATTTCTTGCAAAGATGGAGGCAAAGAGCTAGTAAGAGCAAGTGGCCCCTTCTCGATGAACAAGTGGGGATCATCATAGCAAATCCATATCCAAATATATCCTTCCACTTAAAAATTCAATGCATCACATCCTACGATGAGCTTGTCCTTAAATCCCTTAACATTGAGAGAGCTCTAATCCCATAGGGAAATACTCAATCTTACAAAGACAATCGCCCATCAACTAGTTCAAAAAAAAATCCTCATGTATGGGCTAAGAACAAAAACGTAACCAATTATGGCATGGTAGATGCTAAGGTAGTCCTAAATGCTCCTAGGCTGAACAACAATTAAGTTGCTAACATTCAACCAAATATGTAGCAAACAACACCCCCTCAGAATAATCAGATTAATAACATCAAAATGCAATAGAGACAAACCCCTAACAAAAAAATTATCCAAAACTCAAGTACACATGGTTGACAGAACCTATATGAAAAAATTGGTAGAGTCAAACCTGATAACACTTCCAAACTTCAAAAAATAGCAAGAACTATAGTATAAACCACCCTGGTACAACGAAAAGATCTTTGTGACTTTCACAAAATCAAAGGACACAAAATAGAAAACTACATGCAACTCAAAAACATTATCCAATACCTTATAGAAAGTGACACCATATATGTTGAGGTACCACTTGGTAATTAGGACCTTAAGATATACAAAATCCCATGTTAGATCATGGCAAATGAAATAACAATGAGAAAGCAAAAGACTATACAAATGTGCATCATACCTATTCCAATGTGGTTGCTTCCTATGATAGTGTCATTATTGTCATCACCATTAAAGGGCCTATTGCGGAATGTGGAGTCACCACATGACATGGCAAGGTCACCATCCAAGGAGTCACATCTCAATCTAGGGCACAGCCTACTCAACTGACAACAAGCACTAGCAAGTACAGTCTCTTAGAACAACTTAAGAATACTCCCCCATAGATTTCTATCTTAGAACTGTTAAGGCTATCCCCCGTGCATAGGGAAATCTTAGAGAATTATTTTTCAGAGTCATCCATCCCTGAGGATATAGATACTGAAAAATTTCAAGCTATGGTAGGGCATATCACTAATATCCTCCTCCCCTTGTCAGAACAAGACCTACCATCATAGCCATCTCCTAACCGTGCTTTACACCTTGAGGTCATAATTTATAAGAACAAGGTTAAAAGAGTCTTAGTAGATGGAGGTGCTGGTCTGTACATGTGTACTCTTTAGTTGATCAAGAACATGTGCTATTTATAGGATACCATTGAGAAAGCAAAGAGTACCACCATCAGGGCATATGACGACCAAGAATGGGTATCACAAGGCATCATCACACTACCCATCCAAGTGGGCCCCCTCATCACAGAAACTACATGCCAAATGTTAGATATTGATCTTCCCTATAACAATCTACTTGGTTGACCATGGATCCATGCCCTAAAAGATGTAGCTTCCACATACCATCAGTGTGTAAAGTTTCCTTTCAAGGGCTAAGAAGTTACCAATCATGGAGATCCTTAGCCTTTTTACTACCGCAAGAATCTTGAGGCTAAGCTCTATAAGATCCCCCAAATACCCAAGAATGATGAAGGGCCTACACCATCCTCCTCATTTGTTGACCCATCATCCCTTGCATTGATCTTAGAAAAAAAAACACCCATTGTGCAGAGCATACTTGATATCAAAGCAATGATCCAGGATGATGGTTATGGAAACTACAAGCTAACAAAGGATACTTTTGTTTTAGGAGAGTTACCTCTTTCTCTCAAATCTCAAGGGAAACCCACACCTAGAAACAACTTCCTTGAAACTAAAAGATGGAAGCTACTACCTTCACCAAGTAAGGGGAATTGAACAAAGAAGATATCAATGAGGAGGATATCTCTAAATTGTTATATCAAGATGAATGACCCGTCCCTATTCTTCCTATAGAATATGACAACAAAGGCTTGTAGCTAATGAAGGGAATGGGGTATACCAAGAATGAGAAATTGGGAAAAAATGAAAATGGTTTTCTAGAACCTATCATTCCTGAGAAACGTCCAAAGAATCTTGGCCTAGGTTGTACTACTAGCAAGGTTACCCTTATTGGAAAAGGTACTTCTGCTAAACATGTTGAGGCTTCCTCTTGGTTACCAACAACGCATGATACTACCCTATATGAATTCCACCTTAATGTAGCTAACCTATTTGAGAATAAAACCCTCTTCATGATATCTACATCAACCTTCACCCCAAGCAACTGACCAAATAGAATATGCCTAGTATACCTGCAACTCATTGACTTGGACCAACAAGGACTACCGACTCTAGATTTATTTGAAAATGATGAAGCAATCTTAGAATTCATGGGAATTCATGATAACTTTACCATGGGAAGATCAAAAGTTGGTTTTGTCATAGAGCTCAACACAAGGGCATACTATGGGGAGACGATTGAATCCTTTAGTCACAAAATTGATGACATGCAACTAACTTGTAGATCTTTGAGTGAAAACCACACTGTAACACTTTTTGATCCTAAAATAGTAAAAAGAAAGGACATATCTAAGGGTGAAAACCTCTTTGAGGTGCCCAAAGATGAGGGATTTAATCTCCCCCTTAGTGAGATGCATCCAGAAAAGTTGACATTTTTAGTAGAAAAGGCCACTCCAGTCAACATAAGAATAGAAGAAGCACCAAAGATCACTTTCTATGTTGAATCCCTATTGGATGAAGAACAAAAGAACCTAGCAGAATTCCTAAAAGAGTGAAGAGCTAACTTTGAATGGTCATACATGGATATGCTAGGGCTTGATCCAGAAGTGGTTGTACATCATCTAGTAGTCTATCTTGAAGCTAAACCAGTAAAGCGAAAGTTAAGGAAGATGCATCCTTAGATAGCACTCTTGGTCAAACTTGAGTTACAAAAGCTTCTTAATGTTGAATTCATCTGACCCATAGATTATCCTGAGTGGGTTTCAAACTTTGTACCAGTCTCAAAACCCATTCGGTGCATTAGAGTATAAACTAATTTCAAATACTTGAACAAATCATGCCCGAAGGATGATTTCCCTCTTCCAAACATTGACATCATAGTGGACTTAATAGTTGGGAATGGAATGTTGCTCACTCATGGACAATTTTAGCATGGAATGAGTCACCTAATACATCAATACCAAGGAGTGACCAACAATAAAACCAATATTCACTCTTTGTCTATGGGGGGAACCCAATACTATTGGAATGCAATTCCATTTGGGTTAAAGAACGTACAACCTATCAAAGAGAGAAATGACCCTCATCTTCCATGACATGATCCACAAAACAAATTGAAGATTATATGGGATGATATTTTGGAAAAATAAAAGAAAAGAAGTGAACACTTATGATTCTTAGGACCCATCTTTGACAGGCTCGAAGAGTATAAGGTGTGGATGAATCCAAAAGAGTGTGTCTTTGGGGTTACATTAGGAAATCTTCTTGGCTATATCATCTCAAAAAGAGGGATAGAAATTGATCCAACAAAAGTGAAATCCATCCTAGACATGTAACCGCCACAAATACTGAAACAGATGAGAGGGTTACAAGGAAGATTGCAACCCATCAAGAGGTTCATAGCACAACTATCAGACAAAATCCACCCTTTCTCACATCTTCTTCATAAAGGAATAACTTACAAGTGGGATGAGAAGTGTGACAAATCCTTCCAATAGATCAAGGACTATCTATTGACACCTCCAGTATTGATGCCACTAACACCAAACAAACCGTTGATCCTATATATCTCAACAACATCAACAACACTAGGTGCTCTTCTGGCACAACATGATGAAAACAAAAAGGAAAGAGCCTATCTACTACATCAATAGGACCTTGGAGGGCTATGAAATGAACTATTCATCTATTGAGAAAGAATTCTTAGCATTGATTTTTGCTTCACAAAATTTTAGACACTACATGTTGTCACATCAAATCAAACTCATTACAAAGATTGACCCATTGAAATACCTATTATCCAAAGCAACTCTCACTGGGAGAATGGCCAAATGGGTAATGATATTGAATGAATTTGACATAGAGTATGTGGAGTGCAAGGAAATAAAAGGACAAGTGATTGCAGAACAACTAGTAGAGGCACCTATCTATGTAGAGAATCCATTGATATTTGAATTCCCTGACGAATTAGTATTCCTTGTCAATACAACAAGTCAGTGGAAGATGTAATTTGATGGATCATTTACCAAACATGTATTACAATTGGGTATTATTTTCATCACTCCTCAAGGTGATTACATCCCAAAGTCATACAAGCTATCATTTCCATGCACTAACAACATTGCTAAGTACAAAGTGATGGGCAAGGTCGTTGATGTCACAACTTGCATCATTTAATTAATTATTTTATCGAACTGAGTGTGTCTCAGAGAAATATGCGATAAGGATAGTTGTCACAGATTATTTTGGGGGGGTTTGCACTATAAAAAATGACTTCAAGTATCGTTTTTCCTACTTCAGGAACTTTCAGGAGCTCTTGGGAGCTCTTTAGGAGCTTTTAGGAGCTAAACTGTAGTGACTGATTCCTAAGATTTAAATCTACTTTAAATTCTAATTTAAAATCCTGCTGACTTAATTCTAACTTTATTGACTTCAATTTAGACCAATTCATGGAGACAATTAATGATTACTTTAATCCCTAATCTAAAACATGGAATTCCAAATTAATTCTATTTTGCTTTAAAAGAAATCCATAACTTAATTGCTGGAAAGTAAATGTTAATTTAAGAGCAGGAATGAATTGTAGGAAAATGACGATTATTCTAAAAAGAATAAAGACTAATCTCCATGAATAGATTCTGAACAAACTTCAACTCCATCTTTCCATAAATTCCTAACATTGTTTCAATGAAACTTAACAAACAAACATTAATTCTAACTGATTTGAACGACATCTAAACCCAATTTATATAAGAAACCTGTTTAACAATTCTAATGGTTCAATTCAACATTTCTAATAAACAAATCTAACCATTCTAACAATTTGATCTTAACCATAATAAACTGAAACTTTGAAACACAATTGTAAAAAAAAGTGATTATCCGATCTTAACATTTACCAAGATAGAAGATGATTTTAACGATTGAACAATTCAAAATCAGTTTCTACTATAGATCTAATATTAATGAATCAAAAAATAGTAGCACTTAACAATTCCAAAGGTTGAGCGGGCCCTGCTCTTCCTTAGGTAAGATCCTTCAACACAGTGAATTAATTAACTTCTTGCTTCCTTTCTCATTGATCAAAAGTAGAATGCAAAACAACGTATTGCTTGTGATTACAAAAATTCTGATTGCAAATTATTTAACTCCTAACTAAGACCGAAATTTGGATATTTATAAAATATCCTTATTAGCTTCTAACATGGCGTTAACTACCAAAACTTAAGGTGACTAACTACAGATTACAAAATGAAACTAAAAATAGAACTGAAGTTGACTAAGGAGGACTATGCCAGAACTATGCCAAATTGGTGTTGGAAGTAAAAGTTCCTCAACCAACTATGAAGAAGTTGATTCATACTTTGAGTGACTCATCATCCAGTAGGGCCTATCTATGGCGTAGTCATTCCTCATGATTAGATAGACATTTTAACCTTCTCATCAATCTTTAAGATACCCTGTTAAAAACCCTTATGAAAAGGACAATAATCATGGTAATAAAGATTAATGCAGCATAATCATCTCATCTAAAGTCATCATAAAGCAACACATTTAACATAAGCTATTACTTCCAAAATATTCGCTAATTTAGTTAAACATAAAGTAAAATAAGAAAATATGTTAATCTATTGTCTACCGCCAGTCATGTCAATTAACAATAAAAACAAGTCTTTTTAAACATAAAAATCCTTAAATGAAAGTATTTTATATCTCCCATCACAAAGCCCTAATCACATGTCTAAAGATAGTAGTTCAATGGTAGATACAAGAGATAAAAGTCTATGGAGACTCACAGCTGGTTATCAACCAAGTCAATGATGACTATCAAACTAAGGATGACAAGCTTACTCCTCACAAGAAGATGGTAGAGAGCCTCAAGGACCTTTTCATAGACATAAATTTTGAGCAAATTCCTCACATGAACAACCGAGCAACATATGCTATGGAAACAATCAGATCACCATTAGACATGTCGAACAATGTTCTTCAATGTGAAATCTTGGTAGAACAACTTCTCGTACCAACTTTCAAAATCCTAGAATTTGAATTTGTGTGTCATTGTTGGTCTTGGATCCCTGTGGTACCAAGATATATTCACCTACCTAAGCAAAGGAACCCTCCCATCCGATATCACCTCCAACCTTAAAAATACCTTTGTTAAGAAGGCATCCCGATTCGTGATCCTAGGTGATACCCTATATCGCCATAGCATCGAAGGGAAATTACTATGATTTCTTAACCAAGAGGAATCCTTTCCTGCTTTAACAAAAGTACATGATATATATGTGGCTCCCATTCTAGCGACATGACTTTAGCTAAGAAATTGTTGAGGATGGCATACTATTGGCCAACCACGAAAAGAGAAGCCCATTAGTATGTGCAAACGTGTGTCCAATGTCAACAACATGGAGATCTAATTCATGCTCCAACTCAATAGTTGCAACCAATGGTCACACCTTGGCCTTTCTTACAATGGGGGCTTGACCTCATAGGAAAGATTACCCCAATCTTATCTAATGGCCACAAGTTTATCATAACGACCACTAAGTACTTTATCAAGTGGGTTGAAGACCTTCCTATGACCTACATAATAGGAAAGAAAATTGCTAAGTTTATCTTGAATTACCTCATCTGCCATCATGATGTTCAACAAACCCTTATCTAAGATAATGAAACACCCTTCAAGAATCAGAATGTGAAAGAGCTATGTCAAAGACTCAACATTCAACATCGATTCTCAACCCCATATTACCCCCAGGGAAAAGGTCAAGTTGAGGCTACAAACAAAACCATTTTGAAGATCCTAAAGAATACGGTCAATGAAGTTGGCCATGACTGGCATCTATAGTTAAATCCCACTCTTTAGGCCTATCAAACTAGTATCTGCATGCCAATAGGTGTAACCCCTTTCTCCCTAGTCTATAGATCATAAGCCACCTTGCCTATTGAGGTTGGGCTTCCATCACTGTGAGTGTCAATTTAGAACCTAATCACTAAGGAAGAATACTGAGTATTTCAGCTAAATGAGCTAGAATTCTTGGTTGAGTGTTGTCTTGATTCCCTTAATCACTTACAAGTATATCAAAACTGACTAAAACGAAGCTATAATAAGAAGATCAAGTGTCATTCCTTCCAAGTAGGGGATCTTGTCCTAAAGTAGAATTAGAAGAATCTTCTGGATTGAGACAGTAAAGGAAATTTTGAGCCTAACTAGTTGGGTCCCTTTGTTATCACATGAAGTTATAGACTGGGAGCGTATCAATTGTCAACACTTGAAGGTGAACCCTTTTAGGAACCAACCAACAACTTGCATCTTAAATTTTTTTATGCCTAGTCTTGAAGGGTATAAATCTAAAATTACAAAAAAGTAAAAAAGATCAAAATCCAAAAAATAAGAAAAATGATTGAAAAAGTAAAGAAAAATAATTGTCCTCTAAGTGAAAACCACTTTGGTGGCGCTTTGGGAAAGTACCTTGGTGAAAACCTATCAAATAGGTACCTTGTGTAAATAAAGCATCTCCATCTATTCTTTGGCTCCTTATCCTATCATTCCATCCATCACATTGCATCATGCATCTTATTTATTCCATCACCCATTCATGTTCGCATCATAGCTTGATGTTGTGAAGTATCGTATCCCCTTAGTACTACTTGGAATTTTCCAAAGGTTAGTTTTTCTTGCCTATATCGAGGTAGTCTATCATATCATATTGGGGCCAATTCATAATGGATTAGATTGGGTTCTTGTATATGTTAAGGTTATCAAAAATCCCAAAAACATTCGTAAAACGTTCATTAGAAAATCCAAAAATATCCAAATCCTGTACAACTAAAATCCAAAAACATTCAAAAATTTGTAAAGTCAAAATCTAAAACATCCAAAACACATCAAAATCCCTAAAAAGGTCGAAGCATCAAAAATCTGAAAAACCAAACCATGTCAAACTACATTATCTCTAAGCTTGAACATAGGAAAGGACATCATTGATGTGCCCTTGAGACACCCTAGGTCAGTCTTTAGGAGTCTGTCATAATAAACTGGCAATCCATCAACTATTCATATTTCATCGTCAATAAGTTGATTTAGTCAAACTACGTGGTCTCTACGTGTATAACGTAGGAAAGGACAATCTTTGATCAACTCCTAAGGACCCTAGTATAGGTCTTTTAAGTTAGGTTCTTGGTTGAAACTCAGAAAATCCCTAAACATTAAAAAATAAGAAAACCCCTAAACATTCAGATAACATAAAATACCAAAACATTCATATAACATAAAACACAAAAACATTAGAAAACATTAGAGAAAACCCCTAAATAGCCTCAAATAACTAAAAAACAAAACATTCACATAAACTCTCAAAAGACCAAAAATAGCCTCAAAACATTTTCAAAATACTAAAAAAATTGAAATATTCCAAAAAAATACAAAACCACCCATCCCATCTCACTTTCACTCACAATAACCTTCACCCATAATAAATCATTTGTCAACCTCAACCTTTTGTAAAACAAATAGAAAGCAAGTATAGCAAGTTGTAAAGTGAGAAACTAAGCGCCAAACTCTAAAGTCTAGATCATAGGTAAACGAGCTAGCAGAGTTTGTATCAACAACTTATCACACACCTCATCCTAATAAAAACATCTGATCAACATGTCCTAGGATGAATCCTTCTTGCAATGGGCATCAATATCAAAACTCACCTTAGCTAGGTTAAATTGGAAAGAGATATAGATAACACTGACTGTTTGTCTTTAATATTTTCTTGTGATTTATCTTATTGACCTATTTCGAGGACCTCTCTATGATGTCTATCAAAATGATTTAGAGAGAAAGGAATGGGGGATCAATCATTATCTTTCATTTGTTGTGCTTGTGGGTATTCTTGTAATATAATTTTGGTGCATACTTGCTTAGTTGTGTGCATGGAGGTTTTTTGGAGTAGGCCATTGACTATTGTGTATGCTTTGGTCCAATATATTATAAGCTTCTAACTTACATACCAATGGGGTTTCCGTATGTCAAGGTGTGCACAAGAACTATCCTATCTGTTTGCATAGTCAAAGTCCATTGCACTAGATACAATGTCATCCTAGTTATCAATACCTTGATGCATCGTGTCTATGTGTTATATCAAACAATAAGAAACAACAAAAAATACCAATCCCAAGATATGATCAAATAATCATCATTATGCATTTATCATCACGATTCCTAATAAAGTCTTGGTGGATCATAGACTTGTTGGATCTTTTAAAGCAATCATCAAAATCAATGGTCGAATTATCATCTTATTTCTTCTATCTTCTCTCTCCACTAACCCAATATCATGACAGTCAACAGAAACATGTCATCAATGCATCCATCTTGCATCCACAAATTATCAACATGCATACATCTTACATTATCACAACACATCATAATAAAAGAGAACGTATCCATTGCATTATCATTTAAGTTGTGAATGAATAATATAGATTTGTTATTCTAGGCCTCTTAAATTGTTGCACACATATCATAAACATACATCACATTATCATATCATGAGCATGGACATTTGCATTATCCATACATACATCCATATGCATACATCATCATCTCATAAAATTGCATAAGAAAATACACAAAAATAAATGTATCCATATTGTCTGTATAAGCATAATATCTACATATCATAGCATCCATCCCATAACATGTCATGAAAAGATACTGAAAGAGAAGTGCATCCATATATAAGCATATCACATCATATCAACATCAAATGCATCCATACATTCATAAAGTATGAAATAAATAGTACATCACATATCAAATCCATATCATATCATATATATATATATATATAATGGTGATTGTCATAATACAATATCTGATTCAGTGTATGTATATCGATCAAAAGTACAATAATCATGAGGCTATCAAAACTAAGCCCATGAATGTATCTCTGTATAAAGAATCAGGCAATAATAAAAAAGTGTCTATACAAGCAAGCTAGCCCTGATGGTTGCTCCCCTCACCAGGATATCTCTTTGGATGATCCTTAGCTCGGGGATGTGCCCCACTCCTCTGAGATTAATCTGGCTACCTAATCACCACAGGGACATCCCGGTGGTAATGCATGCGATAATATGTAGCCTATGTCATGGCCTCTCTATACAATTAGGAAAACACTATTTGTCCCTGAGCTGCAGCTGTCATGGACTCTAACTACTAGCATCACCTAACCTCCTATGCTAATTGCATATCAGCAGTATGCCTGAGCTAACATTCCTAGTCCCTCTTTGTTGTCAGTGCCTATACCTATTGTTGGGCCTAGTCTCTCTCATTAGTGATGATCAATATCTACTGACAAGCCTAATCTCTTTCACCCATCACCACCTACAGCTACTGCTGCAACTACTATACAGTGGTTGTTGTGGAGGCTGTTGTTATATTGGTGGCTGCTAAGGAGGTTGTTGGTGCAATGGTGGTGCACTCAAGACCTGTCCATCATGATGTTGGCCATCTTGGCCATCCTGTCCTCTACCCCTACCATCTAAACCTTTTCCTTGTCCATCATCTGGCTACCCTCTACCTCTGCCTACACCCCTCCTTCTCGGCCTCCCTCGTGGAGGTATACTTATTGGATCTGTAAATTGAGGAAGGGGTACAAACCATGCATCATAAGCAGATTTTGTTTGTGCATCTACCTGTCCCTGATCATACGCCCATGGCCTAGAAACTAGTTGTCGAAACTATCCCTCGACAACCTCATGGGATGGGATTGTGTGTCCCCATGCAGTCTCTTGAGATGACCTGGAAAAAGTGGTGGTGTATGCATCATCAGTCCTATCTTGCCTCTCGCCAAACTATCTAGCCACCTTATCAAGCAAGTACCTCTCGATGATCATGTGCTCTTGATCCTACATATATCAGGTATGTCGAGTAAAGAACAATTGTTGCACATCATCATATGAAGCTGGCATTTGAAGCCATGACTGCGATCTGAATATTGTCATATCATCAATCACTCCACACCAATAGGGAATGTTGAACTGCACTATGTGCTGCAATGTGATGGAACCCTTGTATCTCCAAATAACAAGATCATCCAACTCTAAATCTACCATATGAACAATGGGTCAGAGCACGACAATGTGCTCCCAAGCCCAAATGTGAAGAAGAGTGACCCCTGTACCGATTGCTCTTCCATCACAGTAAATGAAATCATGCATATCATGGTAAAGGGAGGCCAACATCACTGGCCCCCATGCATACTAGGTCCTTCAAAAGAGCATCATGTGCCAAGCCAGACCCCATCCTAGACTAAATTCTCTACTTTGTCAATCTAGAGCAACCAAACCTGAGATCACAGCTACAATGATCAATCTAAAGGTTGATGCCCAAAATCTGTACATCTCAAGGTCTATCTAGGAGTTGACCAGGACAAAAGACTCTTGGTCAAGAACCTCATGGCATGCATCATAGTCAATGTCAACATCATAGATCATGCACTTGCCATGTATCGACAATTGCAAAATCTTCCATACATCCTTAAGCATCACTGTCACCTCACTGATAGGTAAGTGGAAAGATGAGGTCTCGCTATGCCATTGCTCGCATAACAATGTCATCATCACTAAATGTGTCTCAGAAAATGAGAATGCATGCAACGTACCATAAACCAATCTCTCCTAGGTGCTCATGTCAAATCTCAGATAAATCACCAAGTCTAGATAAAAAAATTGGTCGTTACTCATGGGACATCAAAGGCTGAATAACCTCCTACACCCATGAAGTGCATGGTGTTAAAATTAAAAAAAAACTGGCTAAGTTTGGAGTTTTTATCCCCCAAAATAATAATAGTATCACTATTTATGATAACGTCTCTATAAATCAAATTCCAAACAATGATGCTCAAAGCATTTAAATTGTAAATCGTGATATGCATCGCTATTTGAGCTTGGAAAACCCTAATCCTAAATTCTAAATCATGAGGTGCATCACTATTTACATATGCATCACGATTTGAAATCTGAAACCCTAAATTCAAATCATGAGCTGTGTCGTTAATCACATATGCGTCGCTATAAATCAAAATGGCATTGTCGATTCTAGAAATAGTGTCGCTATATAGTGACACTACCAAAATTCAAATTTCAAAGTGCAATAAATGTGCCTAAAATTCAATTTTCAAATCAATTTTTGAATCACATACTGGTGGTCTTGTGCCTAGAGGCCTCTAGTACTTGCGAACCCAGTCAGAAATGTGTCATGGGAGCACTTGTTGCACCATTTCATTGGAGGGTTAGAGCTCAAAATGCACAAATGAATTGAAAATGATCCTTCCTCACTTATTTAAGCTTGCAAATTAGGATTTTTTTCCCTAATTTAACCATGAAGCTAGGGTTTTTCACCATTTTTCACCAATTTTTCCAAAATGAAGTTTATTTTGCATTGTTTTTTGCATTTTTTGGCATGTTTTTAGCATCCTAGAGCCTTTTCGAACCCCTTGGGCAGCATTTTAACCTTTTTCGAGAAATCAACCCAAAATAAAAAAATTCTACATGATTTCTCAAGGGGGTAGGGAACCAACTTATTCCTTCTGCTGGGGTAGCAGTGGGGCATCAAAAAATTAGAATTTTTTTTATTTTAAACAATATTTTTTTATCCAAAGGGCGGCAGTCTTTGAAGCAAAGTAGCATGTACCTTGCTTCAAAGAGGGGAAAAATCTAGACACTGAAAAAATTCCTGAATACTATCATACACTCGAATCAAGTATACTAACATCATTTCCTCCTAAAACCCTTCCTCTTTTCCCTTAATTAATTAAATTAGCCTAGCTAATTAATTAATGGCATCATTTTCATCTATTACCCTAATTAAACTAATCAAGTTAATTCACCCCCTTTCATGCTAATATTTTGTCCAATTAAATTAAATACATCAAATTATTTAATTTAGTACCTAATGTCCTCTTATTTAATTAAAATAACCCTAAGTTATTTAATTAAATGTTATTTCACCTTTTCCCCTTTTCATTAAATCATTTATTTAATGAATATCATGTAATTCCCCTAATTTTATAATTAAACCTTTTTTTAATTAGCAATTACTAATTAATCTAATTCTCCCCCACTTGCAAGGGATTATTCCAAGGGAATATTCCTCCTTTACACATTCCTCCAAAAAAGGGAATATTCCCATGGAATATTCCTTTTCACAATTTAATTTGGTTTTAATTAACTAAATATCCTTTTTTCTTCACCCATGAGAATATTCCAAAGGATATTCTCTCTCCTCGTTTGAAAAAGAGAATATTCTTACAAAGCTTCATGTGCAAGTTAACTTGTGACCTCTTGTATAGGTCAAAAGTGTGTTTGTTTGAAGGAAAATTAACCCTTGATTAAAATATCATCTTTCATTCTCATTTGTTGATGATAATCCATGATCCGTGCCTCCAACTTCTTCCATCCCATTGATTAGCCTTTTTGATCTCAACTCTCCATTTCTCATTTGCTCTCCTATAAATAGGTCACTATTTGGAGACAAATGGATCTATCTTTTAACATCAAACTTATGCTATTAAAATTACTCACATTCACACTCATATTTAGCACATATTTAGTATCTTTTTAGTTTAATTACTTGCATAATAGTTTAGCTTCCATTAATGGCTTCCATGGTAACATAATACATCCATTTAGCTTGTTTATTAATTAGGGTTTGAATATTTTTAGTTTAAAACTAATTTATATTAAGCTTTCATACATTCATAGTAATTAAAATAGCTTACATCATGCTCATTTATATTAAAATCATGTTTTCATAAACATCTCACAATTGTTCCATCAGTTTTCTTCCATAAAACTTATTGGAACAGACTCATTTATCCACAGGATTGGGAAAGGGTCGCCATTCCACATCAACACAACACCACTCCCCCAACAAGATAAGTTTCAATGGATTAGAGTAGGAATTTTTAAGCTTTCGTAGTTTATTATGCTTGCTTTTAATGGATGCTTGGTTTAATTTGCATTTGATTGATCCTATTGAGATTGACGTTAGTAGCTTACTTATGCTTTGATTCTTCATGGATCAAGTGTAATCGACCCATACTAATCCATCAATCACACTAAACTAAGGATTTATATCTCATCTCAAGGGAGTCATATGCTAAGTAACTTCAAGGTGCGATACACACCCCTTGCATTGAGAATGACACAACCAACTCAATTAATAGGGTGGGATTCTAAAATAATGGTTTCTAGTCACTACTTGGGGACTTAACTCCTTGTTAGTTCCTAACAAGCCACTTAAGTCTTTAACCAAACCTACTTGGGTACTATAAGTAAATACCTCACATAAATATGGGTAGCTTCCCTTTTTGGATTGGCATTGTCCGAAAGGTACTCGCTAGTTAGACCTAGGAATTCACCTTAATCTTTTATATAGCAACCCAAGGGGAAAAATGCTTTGGGTCATACCCCTTGGAATGATCAATTCTCCAAAGGCAATACCTTCTAAAAAGGTTACACAAAAGTGATACAAATAATGATTTTGATCTCCAAGATCATATGATAATGTGAGGAGAGAGCATATGCATGTACTTGATCACACAAGAAATGTTCATTAACCTTAGAAATTGAAATGTGTGATGTGAAAATGAGAGTGTTTAAGAGTGCTTTTGATTCCCAAGATCATATGAAAATGTGAGGGAAGAGCATACACACCTCCAAGCACAAACAAGACCACCAATCAATGCAAACACTTGTCTTTTTAAGCCCAAATTGAGAGTGTGATTTGGCAAAGACACTTGTTCATTTTAAGCCCAAATCCAAATGTTCCTACTTTAAAAATCAAAGACACATAAGACCCTACAAGAACATGGATTATTAGTCTAGATAGTAATGTCTGTTGAACACCTAGAATAATGAGAGGGGGGATGAATCAATATTCTATTAAACCTTTTAATCATAATCCATCCAATAATCAAAACATATCCAACTGCAACTATGAATGAAAGCATGAAAGGAATCACACGATCACATAACACATGAACACTAGTATTTTTACATGGAAAACCCAAAAAGGGAAAAACCATGGTGAGGATTAGATCACAATATATTATAACTAGTTATAATATATTATAGGGGCTCCTTGCCAAGACACGCTGCCCTTATAAGGCTCACAACCATAAATATATATAAAATAGAAATGGCTATACAACCAAAATGTGAACTGATACAAAGTGCACCTTCCTTGTGCTGAATTTAGTTCCTTTGAAGCTCTGAATACAAAATACTACCTTTCTTATCACTCACTCAACAATTACAATAATTTTTCACTTATTTAGATCACATGTACATACAAATTCGTAAGTTCGCATAATATCATATCTTTCACATATCATATTTCATCTCATCTCTCTATACAACTCAAAAATGTCCCACATATATACCCAATTACATCTACATACATTGATTAGGTTAGCCTAATTAGATGTAGCCCTATTTTAATTCAAAGTCACCTTGTTGACTTCAAACTCGATTCAAATACTTCTTCAAACTCAAATCAAATGTGCAACACTTAATTTAGGTTGGCATAGATCTAAAATAGATCCCCTTAAAATCCACAATAATTAATTAATCTCTTCAACACATATCAATCATTAGGTCAGCTAGGAATCAGACCTAATCACAAAATAAGCCAATTGATTAACCACAAATGGTCCATCTAATCATATAAACATGTGCCATCAGGAATAAATAGATTACTAACATCTATAATCCATCTCCCAAAATTATAGATACTGATTCCAAATACCAGAGGAATGCAGACCAAATTACTCATACCTATTTACATTGTATAAAGCAAAAAAAAGGTTCTATGTTGAACTTCTGTTACTTGTAAATTTCAACCTGTTTACCCAAAATAAATGAAATCTTTATCATAGGTGTATATAGTAGTCCTAAATAACATACTATAACCTCATAATCCTATCTTATAACATGAGCGTTCTGGACCAAAATACTAGATTAAGATGTCTTCATTCTATTTACTAGTTTAGACAAACAATTAGTAATTAATGTTGGCATCAATGAAAACATAAAAAGAGATTCCTTCTTCATTCTTCCAACAATCTCCACCTTTGTCATTGATGGAAACATGTGCCGAAAAAGAATCTCCAAAAAACTCAAAACGTACATCAAACTTCTTCCAAAAACATCTCTTATCATTTTTCAAAACTTCAACCCAATTCTTCTCCCCCTTTGACATCAAGGAAAAAGGGTGTGATGGTAACACACATGTAAACACTAAAAATTGATGAATATGTACAAAAAAGCAATTGAAATGCATTGACTCCCCCTCAGGGAGTTATCCCAAAAATGAAATTTGATCATATGTACATTGGAAAAATTGAAAACAATTGAAACAATGAAATAATATACAAGTGAAATATGTTCACCCGAAGGAGGGGGCACCTTCAAGCTCCTTAAGGATTTCTTACCACACAGATTTTTCTTCATTGCAAATTTTCTTAGTAGTAGCAAGTGACTTGTACATAGACTCTAGTTCTACTAAACTCTCCTCATCTTCTTCCAGAGTACTTGGATCAGGATTTATCTTCTCAAGCTTTTGTGCATTAGTAAAGGAACTTGACACTAGAATGTGTTTGGTCTTCACAAAGTCCCCAAGTTGTCCAAATCTCCTTATT
Organism: Sequoia sempervirens; assembly: GCA_007258455.2. NCBI lineage: Eukaryota > Viridiplantae > Streptophyta > Pinopsida > Cupressales > Cupressaceae > Sequoia > Sequoia sempervirens. The sequence goes on along the minus strand of VDFB02004725.1, from coordinate 248,434 downwards.
ATGTCTTCTTTCTGCTATTGAAGAGTAAAAAACTTGTTTTGTAAATTTGTAATGGCAGTCCAAGAAGTATAATCATTGTCATGCATGAGGTCATATGTTCCAGAGGCATTAGTTATTTGTGACTCAATTAAGTCCATCAAGTCCTTAATGCCTTGAGTGGCATCTGACCACCTCATGCAATACAAAAATAAGGTTCTAGCCTCATCTTTACACTCCACTTCTTTGAGACATTCTTTTAATTTTGCATGTGTAGATGCACATTTGTCTTGCAATTCAAGTAACCTCTTCTGTAAAAATATTGATTCCACTCATTTCTCAATCTGCTCCTTTAGACCAAAGGCATAATCCTTAAGAAAATCAACTAGAAACTTTAATTTCTCAATGGGTGTCAATGATTTGTTAACTGTGGCACTAGGGGTAGTGTCTTGTAGAGACTTGATTGCATCATTAATTAGTTCAATCCCCTTTTGATGAGTCTCAATGATCTCCTTTCTTTCAGAGGCATGAAAAGTATCTCCAAGCTCTAACCTCTAGATTAGTGGGATCTTATTCACATCTATACTACCTTGATGCGAAGAGAGCTATATTAACTGGGAAGGAATAGTGAGTGGAAATCTCATCTATCTTGTCAAAAGACCCTTAAGAGTATTACTGGAGGATTCTTCAGTTGGCTTGGTTAGCTCCATAGTCTTTTTAGACTCTTCTTCATTCTTTCCAACCTCGACCTCTTTTTTATTCTTCTATTTCTCTTCTTCATAGTCTTTCCCGGAGGGATTTTCCTTTTGTTTGTCTTGGTTTTCATCCTCCTCTTCCTTATCATATTTCTTATTATTATTGTCCTTTTCTTCTTGACCTTCTCCTTCTTCATTTTTATTTTCTTCACCTTTATTTTCATTACCAACATCCTCATTTTTCTTGTCAAGTTGGTCTTCAACACCATCATTAACATCATTCTTACCTCGTTCTTGTTCTTGCTCATCATTATGGTTTTCATTATTTTCATTGGTGGCATATTTAGTATATTCCAGAGGAGAAAATTTCTTTGAGGAAGTAACTTTTTCTTTATCAAGCTCCTTACCTTAAGTAGTACCAAATGATGAAGCTACAATTATCCAAATTTCCCTACTATGTATCTCACAGTATTCACCATTTCTTGCTTTAGCTTGTTTTCTCTATCTTTTTCTCTACCCATAAGTATGGTTACCCTTTGTTTCAATCTAAACTATTTTATGTACACCCCAATCAGTGTAGCTTTATCATTCTTAGATAGAGAGGATCCAATTTCCTCTAGAGCATCAGATTTCATCTTGTCATCAACTTCTATTGCTTCTCACCTTCTTTCCTCCAAGGCTTCCCATACAACACTAGGAACCTTTTTCCTTACGTTATTCATGTCTACATCTAAAATGATGATGTACTGTATGATGGCTTCAATCATTGTTTTCTTGTCTTCCTCATCTACTTCATCATAAAATTTAGTATTTCCTTCTAATAGGCCATCATGCTCTAACATTTTATTAACCAAAGCATCTAACTTTATTGGTGTATGAGCTCTTACCTAAGGAGTTTTGTCTTCTTCTTTTCAAGCTTTGAAGTGCCTTCCTCTGATTTCTTCTCCTTATTTTTCTTATGTTTCTTATGGATGTGAATAGTGAAAGCTTCCTTTTCCTTTTCTATCTCCTCTTCTTCAGAGGTGTCCATAACATTAATCCGGGGCTTCTTTACTTCAGTGCTAGCCTCTTGTGAGGCACCTTCACTACTTGTGGAGAAAATTCTTATTCTTTTCCTTTTTAGTTCTTCTTCTTCTTGCAATTCAAGTTCAATTTATTCTTCTACAATAGCACTAAAATTACTCTCTCTAAATTCCTTTTGTTTCTTCCTCCTTCCAAAGGTAGCAAGGAGTGCTATTGGAGGTATATTCTTCCTTTCAGCAGTCTTGGTGCTGGGTCTGGAGGGTGCAGTCACTTCTTTTGATACTAGAGCACTGGGCTCTGCTTTCTTTCTTTTAACAGCTACAACACCAAAGGATTTTGGCAATCTAGAGGCAGAGGTGGAAGCTATTCTTCTTGATCTTCATAGTTTGAAGGACTCACCAGCTACTTTGGCATCCCTTTCTGCTTTGATTTCTCTTAATATTTCTACTTCTTCCTTTGAAATACCATGCAATCCAAAGTATTCATTTACTTGTTTAGTTACTCTTTTGTTTCTTGTAGGTGGTGATGTTTCCAAGTGTACCTCAGTAAATTTTTCCTCATATGTACCATGTCTCAGCAAGGAGGGGTCCTTAGGAATCTTTAGCAACACTTCAACGTATCCTTCAACATCTTTCTCTAAAACTTCATAAATGAGAGGATCAATCCATATTTTCCTAGGTTCAAAAACCTCTATTGTGCATTCATTAGTAGATACAAGGAAAGTTATTTCCTTTGCATACTTGTCCACTAGATTTTGAGGAATCCTCTCTCTATCATGCATGCTATTTTGAAATACTGAAAAGAATGCAGCCAATGCATTATCCCAGGCCTTGTAGTCACCAATATTGTGAATATAATAAAAAATTTGATGACCCATAGGTCTTCTTCTATCCCAAACAATGCCTCTTCTTATAGGTAGCTCCCTCAAAAAGTAAAACAATAATCACACAATTAGGGTTCTAAATTTGAAAGAATACTTATTTTCTTAGGTTTGTTTTAGATTCTCCAAAATTTTCTGCCAAAGCAACTCACATAAGTCATAATCCTTCCCATTCACCACCATATCATAAGCAACATAAATTTTAGTTTTGAACAATGAATTATCTTGGTTAGTGAAGTATA
>VDFB02004725.1:82024-245518 GCA_007258455.2 Sequoia sempervirens | reverse complement strand
ACACATAGCACAATCACGAGGGAACACATCACAAAACAAACACACACAAAAGATTAAGAAGAGGCCTCCTCCTAACACTAATCAACCAAGAGGTCATCCACTTCCCACTCTAGGTCATCGTAGGGGGAAGGAGGATGAGCCTACAGTGGTGGGATGTTAATAGGAGAAGCATCTGGCCCTCCTGCAACAAGGGCTAAGGAAGAGGGCCCCTCGAGGTCCTCTCCACCGAGCTCTTGTGGAGTTGAGGTCAGCGACTTCGTGAAGATTGTTAAAAAGGTTGGGACTTCATCCATAGAGTTAGACATGCATCCCATAGGAGCGACATGTATAACTTCAGTGGATGGGGCAGGCTACATCCAAGATTCACCACTAGGCTCACCGAATGACTCGAGAGTGGTGAAAAACTCAGGGGAAGCTGAGACTAGTTCTGTCACTAGGACAGAACAAGTCAATGCGGGGTCACCTTGTAGAGAAGGCAGACTCTTCTTATGTCCTTTGCTACTAGAAGGACCACAATCCACCTTTTTGTCTTGTCAGAGGAGATGAAATCCCCATAGATGAGGCTAGAGGTGCAGAGGAAGAGGGGGAAAGAACTGCAATAGATACAACCAAAGTATTAATCATATCCATGGGCTTTGGAAAAGGATGGATATCTGGAATGAACATCAATAAAGGCTACTCCACTGAAGGAGCAATGAACACCTATACCCCCTTAGGATTAGGCGCATTCATAGGAATAGACTGAAGAGAAGTAGGAGGAAGGGAAGAGGGCGACACTATAGGAGGGCCTAAAGAAGGGGCGGTCGCTTCCTCCTCCTTTGTGAGGCAGCTTGCTCAACCAAGAGAGCCTTTCATCGACGCTTGTGCTCACATACAAGGCAGTTTCTATGACTCTTTGAGTTGAAGGCTAGAGGCTATGAAGGAACAAAAGGCTCCTTCTCAACTATGGGAATGTCCACTATAGCTGTTTTTGGTGGAGGAATAGATTATTGAATGAGAGTAGGAGGAACAAGTTGAGGAGCAGCAGGCGGAGTCGGCCAAAGAGCCTTGATAGCGGGCCTCTTCCCATTCACTACTTTGGGGGAAAGAGAGGTATGAGGCCATGGAGGTTGAGACAAAGAGGACTCTCCTCAGGTGACCTTCTTCCTATTATACTGAATGGGTCTAGGCTCCGTTGGAAGAATAGGAAGTTTGAATGCTAGATGATTAGGTTTTTGCCAAGTGGGCACCATAGGATTCTCCTACAGACAAGGAGCATAATCTGATGGTACCACAATAGATCAAGAAGAAGCATCAGACTGACTGACATAAGAGGAAGGAGGATCGTGAGACTGCTTCTCTTCTTCCTTCCTTTGTGCCTTAGTGGCATCGTTGTTAGCCTTTAAGCAAGCCCTATGTGAAACATCATAAGGTGAGGGAGGGTACCTCACTTTTAGCCTTAGGTGCCCTTTCCTATAATTATGATATGTTCAGTGTAGAAGGTCCATCCTAGGTGGGAGAGGACCAATAGGCATAGGCCAAGAGTAGTCCAAGGAGTAGCTACCATGAGCAACTAGTGGTCTATAACTAGTGTTGTGGATTACATGTACAAAACCCCCATGGATAAATTTTAAACATTTATGCACAATTGAGGGTACCACGTTCATTGCCACCAACCAAGGGATACCCAATTTCACCCTAAAGAGCTCAGACCCAGGGATAATGTCAAACAAGAGGTTCACAGATTTAGGTCCCACTAGGACTGACAGGACAATACTACCCAAAGGGGGCACGAAAAGCTCATCATGGGTGTAGATGTTGCTCATAGGTGTATCATACCCTTCTGTATGTAAGAAGTTAATCAACATAATCTCCTCGGTTATTATGCTTGCAATGTTGAATCAATGAGAACACCCGCTACGATATTTCCATTGATCTATGCAGGAATATAGAGAGAAGATGGTTCCCTGTTAAAACCCATTGACAGGTCCTATGATGTAAAGGTTATACTAGTACCACTATCCATAGGCTGCATAGAGGGGATAGGTTGATGCAGGAAGGAGGCCATTACACACACTAGATGATACTTCCATAGAGTCCCTAAAGGTTAAAGGATAAGAAAATGACCCAATTAAGGTTACATTATGCAACACCTTCAAAACCTTCCAACTACACCAACTATGGGTTGTAGGTTGGTTTGTAAGGCGACAAACTCACAACACTCGCACCTACAATACTCCTAGAGTATGAGGAAAGGAATTGTCAATATCGCAAAAATGGTACTAAAATGGTTCACATCAGGTTCACCAAAAATGTAATAGAGGGGGACCACCACATGCAAGGCCCGAAGTCATGGAGGGCCAAGATGCAGAAGGCTGCCCTAACATACCTCAACTTAATGGGGTGTTAGAGAATGATGAGGACTACGAGGTTCTTCAACCATCTACAGACCCAAAATGCAAAATGGGGCTAGGTGAGTGAGTTTTTAGGTTTAACACTACACCTCAAGAAGCTCTCTGCATAAGGACAAAAGCATGGTCCTTGGACGACAGCAGGGTGTGCTGGCATCTCTAAAGTGTGTTGGTGTCCATATGGCCAAACAATAGCTAAGACAAGGTTAAACCTAAGAAAACAAGCTAACAACCCAGTTAACTATTACTAAAGGGACAAAATAATGTGACTAGGTAAATGAAATTCTCTCTAATGTGATAAAGTAAAAATATAAGAGTTAGGGTGGAAAGAAGGATCTCATAAAGAAACTCATTCGCTAGCTAGCTCCTCAAAAACATGTTCACCTACACACAAAGAGGAGGAAAATGTTGGGTGGCTGTATAGGGGCCTGCCTCAGTCAAACCCTCATTTAGGTGTTTCCACCTCCATTGACAGCCAAGAAAGTGAATAAAGAAAACAATATAGTAAAGAACACTAAAGCACTACAAAATAGTAAGTGTGCTTACTCAACCAAGTGATAGAGGAGAGGAAAGGAAAGATTGTCACCTCCACCAAGAGCACTCAAGGTTGCTTGGGGGAGAAAATGAGAGTACTCGAGCCTCTACTGCAATGATGTTGTCCCCAACTTGTTTATCGAAGTGGAGTGATGTATTTTCTGCAATGAGGTGCAAAAGTGTTGCTAGAATGATTGAGAGTGAGTGTGAGAGTGTGAAATTGAATGCTTGAAGTTGTGAAAAAGATGAAATGCTTGTTGAAGGAGTGAATATGAAGGAGAGATGAAGAAAAATGGCCATATTCGGGTCGGTTGGTGGAAGAGGGTGTTACAACTTGACTCCCAATGAGAAGTGTAATGCCTCTATAGGTTCAACCACATGAATCTACAAGGGATGTAAGTGCATTGCATGGATGTCTATGTGCCACACAAGCGTCCTTGATAGAAATGCCTCCACCAACACTCAAAATAGGCAACAAGTGGGATGCAAGTAGTGGGCTTATGTGGAATTAAGCCTCTGAACTTGGTTTTCTAAAGTGGAGAAGGAAAAAATGAGGATTTGCATAAGGGGTGAAAATTCACTCCTATACAAATATATATTATGAAAGTATTCTTTTTTATATCTATCTATTCTCTCCTTGTTCGCTCTTATCATTCAATCATAACATGTTCAACTTATATAGCAATATCTTGAAGAGGGTATGCCTCTTCATAAGTGTATTTTGGGACTTTAACAATACATAAAACATTAACATTAAGCTCTAATGAGCCACAAATGAATTTGTGTAGTATGATCTAGGTACTCCTGACTCAAGTGTGTGTCATCATCTTCCACAACGTTCCTCGCTGCAATCTCCATAATAACCATCCTTTCCAAACACTCACATGCCTCTTCTAATGTTGGATCTTCATCCTTAGCTGCTTCTAAGGCTCCCTATAGTATTAGTCTGCACTCTTTCATCCATTCATTCTGATTTTTTATTTCTCCGTCATCATTGAACAGTGTAGGAACACCCTCTTTTGTAGCATCAATAAACTCCTTGGCATCTTCCTAAAGTTCCTTATAATAGTCTTTATGTTTCCTTACCATGTCTTTAGAAGTTGTAATGGCTCTAGTATCAGAAGTGGTTTTGTTTTGTATCTCTTGGAGCTTTTCTTGAAGCCTGTCATTTATCCTTTTATGTTCTTGAATGGAAATGTGACTCTTGGCGTGGGTTACCAAGAACTTTTCCATCCAAATCATCAGATTACGGTGCCTCTTCTAGAGTATTGTAGAAAGTGTGTCAAACCTGGCCTTGATCACTTGAGTGTGCATCTGCTAATTACTCATTTACAATTCCTCACACTTGTCCTTTGATTGGGAGCCTTCTCCTTGAGTCAACATTCTAGTGGATCCTTTGAATGTATCCTTGAATCTGTCTCTTAGAAAATCATTTTCTTTGATTATCCTTTCACTATTAAACTTAAATACATGTCTCGTTCTTTGATCAACATTTGAATTTGTGCCTTGTTCAATTTGGGTACATTTATGCCAATATCAGCTGTGACCACACGATCAGTTTCACCCACTTTTAATGTCATCACAGGACCAAATGCTTTCTCTGTATCAATAATTACAAAATTCTTATGTGGAGGATATAGAGCCCAAATCATCAGAGAACTCTCATCAAGATTGTATCTTGACCCAATGTATACCTTTGTTACCCTTTTTGGACTGAGCTTGTGTTTGGTATCATTATTGTGCAAAAAACTATAAAAAACAAGAGCTGAATTTAAGTCCAAACCAGGAAAGATCATCACACCAGACTCCTCTAATAATTCTCTTCCTTTCTCTGGAGTCATGTTCTTCAAATTTATTCTCAACATCCACCTTTAATTTGTTCAACAATTGGCCTTCATTGTTGGGTGTGATGTCTACAACTGATTCCCTTATTGTCTTCCCATTTTGTTTGTATAAGAAAGATTTGAACTCGGGAGACTTAATAAAATGGTCCTCTGAGACAAAATATTTATAAGCCAAATTGCCTAGCATCTGTGTTAGATGATTTCCCAACTTCCTATTCTCTATTTGGAGATTGATACTCTTCAATCCTTAGCTTGGGTTTCTTATTAGGTTGGCTTTGGGGTTCATTTTCTTCAAAAGATCCCTCATTGCTAGAGGATAACATTTTTGCTTCTTGTATCTCCTTCATCTTTTGCTCAATTTCTCTATTGTAGTTATCAATTGCTAATTCAACCTATGATTCTTCCATGTTTCTGATAATATCATCATGAGGATATGGTATATGAACATATCCACCTAAATTATTTTTTTTCCTAGCAAAATCAATGAAACCTTCAGGATCAAATCCTTTCCTTTGTGCAACCTTCTTCATATTGAAATGTGACAATTTATCCAAAATGAGATCATATCCTTCTTTTGACACCATAGTGAAATCCCCAAAACACAATGTACTAGGCATGAATGACTATTTTTCATATGCACTCAAGTTCATGACATTGGAGTAATCCATTTGCTTGACAAAATCTAGATATGCAATCCTGTCTGGCATAATCTTGGGTAATAGGAAAGGCGTGTCTTCAAAACCATAAACCCTGATCATAGTGGAATCAACATAGCAATAATAGTCACCCCAATTGTGACTTACTATTGGTGGTCCATTGAAATCCTTAGGCTTTAATAATTTCTTGATCTCATTAGACAATGAACAATCACAAGGGTGATCATAAAACCTCTACAATGTCTTGACAAAGTGCTCTTCAAAATAAACATAATTGGAATTAATAAATCTGTTGTCCCAAATAGAAGTCCATAATTGTATTGGTAATGGTTGACCCTCTTTATCCAACTGTGTAATCCTTAATTCCTCTAGCCATATTCCTAACTCTTGTCCATAGTATAATATCATGTGCATGAGAAGGGAATAATGTTTAAAGTGCATTGTGGGAGATCCATTCTTGATGGCCATTAGCCTTGAGTCAATCCCTCTAGAAATGTGTAAAGCATAATCAAAAGGTCTTACATTGTGACATTGTATGTCTTCAACGATCACCATTAGCCCTATAGACATAAATTTAGAAACCTATGTTCCCATTATTTGACCCACTAAGAAGTAAGTGTGTTTCAAATAGGGCTTGAATAAATCAACATGAAAGGGAGGTCCATCATCATCCTCAAGTGGTACTAGGTTTTTGTCTTCTCTAGGCTTATGTAATGGCAACCTCCATCCTTTGTAGGTAGTGTCCATACTCCAGTATTCTTTCTCTAAATCCTCATGCACTATAGGTTGATCACATGTGTCATCTAGGCTGAACACTTCACAAAAGAAAAATTTTGGATACATGTATGAAAGGTTCTCGTTTTGGGTTGCATATGGCTTTAAGGTCCAGGTCATAATGATTGGATAGAAGTTTTATGAGCTCTACATTCACAAAGATGTTGGGAACAACCAAATTTCCCAAATTGAAATTCCAAGGGTTGCAGATTGGTTCAAATCTACTTCTTCGACAATAATGAAATATGAACAATTCATATCCCCTCATGGGAGTCCACACATCACCTACATGTTTGCATCTATCCTCTAATCTTTCTACATCAGTCATCAATTGTGCAGACCTTCTAGCTTTTGGCCCTAAACCAGGAAATTAATCAATGAGTTCTTGGTTTAGTTTCCATTCTTTTTTTTTCGATTCCTACCCTGTTTCAGTTTTCTGCTTCTTACTTTTAGGTTGACTACTTTCACTTTTTTGCTTCTTGTTTTTTGTTTTTGTAGAACTTGGAACTTTCCATCTTATTTCTCTACAAGGTGGCATAATTAAATTTCAATTTGTCGGGATATTTTGTATTCTTACTTGTATGTCTTCAAGCACATTGAATTCCTTGACTTTCACTTGATCTCCTGTCCTTTGTTGCAACTTTTGAAAATTATTTTGGTTCAATCTATTTTCAATTAGAAATATTCATATGAGGTTCGTTCGTGTGGCCATTAATGTCTGCCATTGGAAATGAATGCAAGAAGTTTTTTGAATTTTAAAATATCAGAGCGAGACAAGAAGATTGCATTGGTGAAACCCTTTTAATCTCATGCTAATCTGTGTGTTTTATTTGGCACCATCTTTGTTTTATACGTTCATAACTGATTGCCAAGACATAATTGATTGTCCCTTCGATATGAAGTGTCCTTTTGGTTCTCATATTTAGTCGAGAAGACCACTTAATACTCTGACCAATATTATACAACTACCTTTTCTCTTGCTTTACAACTCCTATTATTTTGGGGAGAACATTATGAAGCTTAGCTGATATCAAGGTGGTCTGAACCATTAGAAATCCTTTATATCGTCGCCTGGTGTTTTTCTGACAAATTGTGGTCCTTCCATGTTACCATTGGGCTGACATGTACAATTGTTGAGAGAGTAAAATGCATTTCTGATGTATTTGGTCTCCCCAATGTATTTCCTCTATCACTTTATTCATCGGGATAATTCGGTGAGACTTTCCTCGAAAACTTCTCTCATCGGAATAACCCACATGGTTGGAGAGATCTGAGGGACCTAATCTGATTATACATGTCTCTCCGATACAATTTTTCTCCTATTTTATCGGTGAAAGTATATATGTTTCTTCCCAATGAGGTCTCCATCTGTGTGATGCACGTGCTCGGTGTGATTTGAAATTTTCCCTCTAACCAACCTACTTTTGCTGATATTTTTTCATCGGTGAAATGTTATGCACTCTCTTCCCGATTATGCACACCTGTTATATTCGGGCCTTTGATTGTTGTAACTTTATTCACCTCTTCTTGATATGAATAAAATATTCAAATAAGGGGCTAGGACTTGTAAATCAGAAAGAGATGTAGATGATCTTCCCGATAAGGACCAATTGCTCTCAAATCTTTTTCTCAACTCTGATCAGAGAGATTCTTATATTTCAAAGGCCATATTCATGGGATCATTAGTTAACATAGGTTGTAAAATGGATCTTGTCACACAAATTTCAACAATTTGTATTGATTATGAAATTAAGGTGTGGTGAATTTATGTGGTACATGGAAGATAGGTGGGTGAAGGCTAGTGAAAAATGTGAGAGTTTTCTAGTTCTAACACCATGGTCGACCAAGGATGATATTGTAGGGAAGATCCAGATCCAACACTTGGAATTTTGTATCCAATATGATAGGTCCCACTTTGATGGCTAATGAAATCACACCCTCAGAAGAGTGTTCTGCATCATCATAAGCATTTGTGAAAATTTTCTTGGATGTATCCACACAAGCCTTAGAGAAACCTAATGTCGTGACCAATTTTAGGGTGCACATTTTTAGTCCTACTCCACCATCTACCAAGACTCATATAATTTTATGTTTTTTGAAAAAGACTTCAAGGTGTAAAGGATCATTATGGTTAGGATTTTGTGATAAAAATTCATGGTCAAAGAAAGTAACATAGTGAGTGTTAGCTAAGTATCCCATCATTTCCTAGAACTGATTGACATTAAGGTCTATGGGTACGAAAGTTTCTTGCAAGGCCTTATCCAAGATGGATTTATTTTTAGGAGATATGTGAAGCAACTCAAGGATAGATATCTATGCAAGTGTCTTCCCCAAATGGTCTAAAAGGTTGTATTGGGCTTTTAGCTGCTATTTTGGAGGAACTTCTTATAAGGTTACCTTAGTCCTTTGACTTGTGAATCCACATTTTGATGGTTTCTTGATTATAATTATAGTGAAAATGTCATCTAAAGCTCAGATATTATGTATGGTATATTCATGGGAAACACAGGTGTAATTGGCTTGGTCATTGGTCTTAGTACCTAAACTAGAGGGCTTTCCCATTTTGTGGTCTTGAAAAGGATTCTTAAAGATAGTATGGTTGTTATTGTAGGTCACTTGAGGATTGTCCAATTCTATGACACCATTCTCAATGAGGTCTTGAATTATGTTTTTAAGTTGCCCAAAAAATGAGGTCTTGTGCCCTTTAATATGGTGATAGTCACAAAATGTATTGTCATCCTACCAAGATGGTTTAAAAGGACCTAGATCATAATGTTTGGCCTCTGGAAGTTGTATGACGTTGGATTGCAAAAGTTTCTTCAAGATGGATTTGATAAGTTCCCCTAAGGGAGTGTATTTGTGTCTTGTTTGGTAATTTCTTGGAGGTACACATTCTTGGTTATTCTGAACTGTATTCATTGTTTAATTGGGAATGTGAAATGGGTTATTGGATAATTTGAGTCCTTTAAGAGTGAGTGTAGGGCCAACTTTTTTTATTGTCTTCACATCTACAACCCCATCAATTGTGGCATTCTTTTTGCAAGCCCAATATTTTCTTTTGTCATTAGAGGTGTTTTGGGCACTTTGGTTCTTGTAAAAGATCTTGATTTCCCCTTTAGCAAATAGTGTTTTCTCAATGGTGGTACCTTTCTCAACAACGTCAAAAAATATGATACAACAATGGATTTGCAATTGGTATTTCAATTCCATGACTAATTTTTTGACAAACATGTGTACCAACTATTTTTTAGGTATTTTGCAAGGACACTTGCTAGCTAGGCTTCTCCATCTCTGGAAGAAATATATAAATGTTTCCCCTTCTTCTTTTTTGGAGTGACACAATGTTGCTATGGTTATTTCATTTTTAATGTTGTAGGAGAAATGTGTCACAAACTTGTCTGCTAACTCATTCCATGTTTGTATTCCTGTGGGTAAATGAGCAAACCACTCAAGTTCTTGTCCTATGAGACTTCTTGGAAATAATCTCATCAAGTAGGTATGGTCAAATGTAATATCTATGCAAGTAGTATGGAACTCCCTCACATGTTCTACTAGACTTCCTTTTCCCCTATATTTTTTGAAATTTTGGATAATGTAATTGTGAGGAAAGGGAGGCATGTACATATGCTTTTGTTAAAAGGATATGGGGTTAGTTCTTGTGTAGAGTAGGTCTTCTTTGTTCTTGATACTTGCATATTAGAAACTTGTTGTACCGCATGCATTTGGTGTGCCAAGACTTCTACGAAGGACAATGATGTGTCTGTGGCATTAGAAATTGCATTGTGATATAGATGACTAATGTTTGAGGTAATGTTTTGCAATCCAATAAGTGATGAAGATGGATTTTGGTTTTAGAAGTTAGGAGTAAAGAGTGTTTTGGTTCATGTGTGGAGAATTTATATTGGATTGATATTTCAATGGGTTTGAACTTACTTGACCATGAGGGTTTTTATTTCCATGTTGTTGAGAGGAGCTTGGATTGTTGTTTTGTAGAGTATTGCCCAAATTGTGACCTTGTTAAGATGTATTAGTGTTTAAGTTTAAATTGAAATTTGGTGTAGCATTTTCCCTTAGAGGTTGTGACTTAGGAGCACTAATGTAAACCTTTCGCATCTTGGGTGGATTTGTGTTTGATGTGTTTTGACCCATGGTGTTATGAAACTTTGGTGTGGCTTGGGATGAAGATGTTGTAAAAGGATTGAAATATGGAGTCCCCATAGTATGAGATGATGAGGTAAATGGATAAAATGTGCTGCTAGGTGGTTGGTACATAGATTGGGTACCTTGTGCTCCAAATATTGGTATCAAATTGAATGTTGTAGTGTTTTGAGTTGTTCCACCTAATGAAAAAGTAGCATGTACTTGTGAAGTAGTAATGTTAGAAGTAGATGCAATATGTCCTTGGTCTTGTGTGGCGCCATTTGTTTGTGATTTGAAAAGAATGTTGACATTGAAACTAGGAGGGAGTTCGACTCCACTTTGTAGCAATTTCATTAGAAATTTTTGGGGATATGTTGCTACTATCTCATCTACAAAGCATGCTACTCTAAGGTCTTGGACAACCACTTTAGTTTCCTCTTCAGTTAAGCATCTTTGAATATCTTGCAATGTGAAATTCTCAAAAGGATTTAGAAATGTAGATCACGACTTGGGTAACTCATTTGAGGAAGAAGACCAAAAATTCATGTTGCTATTTGGGTTAAAATAGGGATCTTCATTTGTAGAGTCCATCTCTTTTCTCTTCCTTTGTAACCTAGTTTTGACCATATAAGACTTGCAACTTGGTGAAGGATATGGAATCTAAGGGATGCTAATGAAATGGTAGGTATGCAACTATGCTATGTTTTGGGGGATTTTTGAGATAAAGGAATGCCAAATGGTAATAAAACTATGACCAAGATGAGGGTGAAAAGTGACAATAGGTGAAATCAAGATATGGTAATGTCACTATGAACAAAATCTATGGTGAGACTAAAGCTAAGATACGCAAGGATGCGAATGAGAGATATGACTAAAGATATGTTTTTACCAAAGCTATGATGTGAGAATAAGGTAAGCGGATGGCAAATGAAATTATAGATATGCACCTTTGGACTTAAGAGAAGGATGCTAAGCAAGCTATGATAGCTCAAGGTAACAAATCTGATTGTCAAGACCTTAAAAGGACAAAAGGTAAGAGGATGACAATGACTTGATAAAGTGAACCTTAAATTAGAATCACGAGTTTGAAGGCCCAACTTAGATTATGATGATTGATTGATAAAGAGGAAAAGATCAAGGAAAATATAGACACATGAAAATGAACTGACCAAAGGTATGATAAGATTCCTAGTTTGAAATCTAGAAGGTGTATGCAACTAAAAATGACCTAAGGTTGTTTAGGCAATACAAGAATGAAAAACTAAGGAATCCAATGGAAACCTAAGTGAATGCAATGAAATGGATGGACTGTATTGAGAAAGTCTATGGTTTGAAGGTATGGTTATTGTCAGGAATTGACTAAAAATAAGACTACATAGGAATTTCCACAAAATTTTGAGAACTAGTAGTTGTTGTTCACCATCTCACAGATGTGGTGCACTATCTCACAAATGTGGTGTACTCTTTGTGAGATGAGGTGTACGGTTTATTAGTCTCAAATTGGATGTTTTCAAGTGGTTTTTTATTTTGGGAAATTGTGAAATGTGATTGAAGACACAACAAACACTCTAAAAAATAGATTTTGGTTGTTGATTGTCCAAATTTTATGTGAATAGTGTATGTTCATAGGCCAAACTCAGCCCAATTCCACTAGTCTTATCACAAATTGAAAAATACTTCAAAAACATCTCAATCCTAAAGTCAAGGCCAATGGCAGCAATATCAAGCCCAAAACTTGGAATCTCTTTCAACTCAAATGTAGGATCATCTAAATGGGTGTGTACACTCTTGTCTTTGCAAGAGAGGAAAAGTAGGGGCCTCCAAGATTGGAAGGATGACCCAATCACCCTCTCCCTAGAAAGCTATGTGTAGCTTATGCTAAGTGTAGACTCTAAAAAATGTCCCGAATGATATCATACACTCGAGTTAGGTATACTAGCATCATTTCCTCCTAAAACCCATCCTCTTTTCGCTTAATTAATTAAATTAGCCTAGCTAATTAATTAATGACATAATTTTCATCTATTAACCTAATTAATCTAATCAGGTTAATTCACCCCCTTTCATGCTAACATCCTCTAGTTAAATTAAATACATCAAATTATTTAATTTGGTTCCTAAAGTCCTCTTATTTAATTAAAATAACCCTAAGTTATTTAATTAAATTTCATTTCACCTTTTCCCCTTTTCATTGAATCATTTATTTAATGAATATCATGTAATTCCCCTAATTGTATAATTAAACCTTTGTTTAATTAGCAATTACTAATTAATCTAATTCCCCCCACTTGCAAGGGAATATTCCGAGGGAATATTCCTCCTTTGCACATTCCTACAAAAAAGGGAATATTCCAATGGAATATTCTTTTGCACAATTTAATTTGGTTTTAATTAACTAAATATCTTTTTTTTCACCCATGAGAATATTCCAAAGGATATTCTCTCTCCTCACTCATTTGAAAAATGGAGTATTCTTACAAAGCTTCATGTGCAAGTTAACTTGTGACCTCTTGTGCAAGTTAACTTATAACCTCTTGTATAGGTCAAAAGTGTGTTTTTTTGAAGGAATATTAACCCTTGATTAAATTCTCATCTTTCACTCTCATTCGTTGATGAGAATCCATGATCCATGCCTCCAAATTCTTCCATCCTTGACCATTTATTAACCTTTTTTATCTCAACCCTCCATTTCTCATTTTCTCTCCTATAAATAGGTCACTATTTGGAGACAAATGGATCCATCTTTTAACATAAAACTTATGTTGTTAAAATCACTCACATTCACACTCATATTTAACACATTTAGCATCTTTTTAGTTTAATTACTTGCATAATATCTTAGCTTCCATTAATGGCTTCCATGGTAACATAATGCATCCATTTAGCATGTTTATTAATTAGGGTTTGAATCTTTTTAGTTTAGAACTCATTTATATTAAGCTTGCATACATCCATAGTAATTAAAATAGCTTACATCATGCTCATTTATATTAAAATCATGTTTTCATACACATCTCACAATTGTTCCATCATTTTTCTTCCATAAAAATGATTAGAACAAGCTCATTTATTTGGAAAAGGGTCGTCATTCCACATCAACGTGACACCCCTCCCCCAACGGGATAAGTTTCAATGGATTAGAGTAGGCATTTTGAAGCTTTCATAGTTTAGTATGCTTCATTTAATGGATGCTTGGTTTAATTTGCATTTGATTGATCCTATTGAGATTGATGTTAGTGGCTTAATTATGCTTCAATTCTTCATGGATCAAGCGTAATCGGCCCATACTAATCCGTCAGTCACATTTTGGTGCTAGAAAGAGGGCCTAAACGATCAAATTTTATCAATTTCTATCTTGAATTTCATTTTTTCTGATTCTTGTAGGATACAACGATGCTCTAGGGAATTTTACCAACGCCTTTTCTGGGTGTCGCCATACATCAACACTATCGTCATCAGAAATAGTGACACCTAATTAGTACCCTAGCATTGATTAAAATAAAAGGTGACACTGAATACTTTTAGAGGTATCAAATATTTGCAAACAACAATGCTCCCAAATAGCGACACTATCGTCATCATTGGATTTTTGTAGAGCGACACCAAAATTCACCAGAGCGATACTCATTTCATTTATAGTGATGCTATCGTGTATCACAATGCCCTTCTCTGGTAAGCAAAACAATGATCAATTTTTACCATGTGCTTTAATTTTTTACTTTGTTTGATCAAAAACATGCCTCTAACTTTGTTTTGGTTTTTAGGCTAACCAGGTTTTGTAGGTTGGATGATAAAAGTTGAAGTGAAGAAGCATTCATGTCTTTAAATCTTATAATTGTAGCAAGTGTTTCGACACTTTTGGGGCAATTATAACCCATTTATCATGCTTTTCATTTTATGCTTTAGTACTACACTAGCTTTCAATTGGGTTTTAAAATGAACACTCAAACGGGATTAAAATTAACCCTCACTTCATCATTTTGCTTTGGGTTTAAATTGAATAATACAACTTAACACTTTGTTTGGTTCTTAAAATAAACTTACCTTTGTTTTGAGGATTAAAATTAACAAGTGTTTGCTATGTTTTGTGATTTACATTTTTGTCATTGAATGTGTATGCACTTCTCTCATGCCACTCGGCGATCTTGAGAATCAAAAGAATTTCCTTGACATTTTGTATAATCACCCACATATTTCAATTTACATTAAAATGAACCCCATGCTAGTGTAGGGAAGAGGCATTGTGTGTGTTTTCTCTGTGCTTCATGTGATTGAGGAGATCGAACTATAAACATACTTCCTTGCTTTATTTTATCTTTAGAGGGCCTAACTCCCCACTTCGAAAGGAGGGAACAAACCAAGTGGAAATAAGCTAAAGTCAAGCTCTTTCAGGCTGCTATATAAATAATGTGTTTGTGATTAAATTCATAAGCAACAGGTGCAGATGTGTCATACCGACAAGTGTCACCCTTAGTATCCATGTGCTACATTAAAATATCTTCTTAGGAAGAGATTGGGAGGCCTCTTGATTGAAATAATCTTGAGCTAATCTTGTTGCATGTATAGCCACCTTGTACGAAAGCCCTTACTAGGAACCAATTGTTTAGAAGCCAAAAACCGTTATGCTTGCTGGTGCAGGAACGGTCGTTCTGAAGCTGCGCCACATTTTACTATTCAATTGTTGAAATGGAATAATCCTTAGGATCTTCGAGTCTTTACGATTTGAGATTTGGTGGTCCCAAGAAATGTGTGTCGTGGAGGGGAGCCAGTGTTTCCAAATATCTATCTATTCACATTATCTTAGTGTTTGGAGAAATCCAAGTGGGGATTCAACAAGTAGTATCTTCTGAAGCTAAGGTTGTAAATTCTTGTGAGTTAGTTTAATACTTTGCTTGGTTCCAAAAACATTACAAACAAACATCAACAACCTCATTTCAAAATTTCAAACCCTTTGGTCTAAGTATGGATACCCTTTGACAAAACCTTGATAATGCTTGTCTTAAGAATTTATTCTTAGTGACTTCTAAGTATATTGGTTTATATCTCAACCCATACTTCCCAAAGTCAACATAGGTGACTATGGCTTGAATTTCATATTTTTTCACAAATTGGACTTTGTGGAATTGATGATGTTTTTGACATAGACATTTAGTTTGAAAACTTAATAAAAACAAGTGTTTGTGGTAAAAGAAACTCACTTAAGCAAGATAACTTGAAAAATTGAATCCCACATGACCATTTGGAGACCAATTTCTCTCGTTGAATGAATCGACCTCATGCCTACTATCATTCAATCAAAATTTGAACTCATTGAATGAGAACAAATCAATATAATTAGTAGTTTACTAAGCTTCACTTTTGAAACAAAAGACACACCAACCTAGTGGAGAAACACAACATATATCATAGACAAAGAAGAGAAACAAGTTGATATTGTGGCTAGAAGTCCCATATTACCACCACTCATGTGGAAATAAATATCCTCCTTTTCATAATCTTAACTTCTTTAAATGATCTCACGCAAAATCAGAATCCCCAAGAGAAGGTATACAGGTTGTCATTTCAAACTTAGGAAACTTAGTCCAAAACCTCTCAAAAAACACCTTATAGAACTACATCAAAATAGAACTAGGTTGGTATACAACTTCTACAAACGTGTTTCAAGGAACAACCCAGACTTGTATGCATTCTTTTTTAGTCAAAACCCTGGTCTTTTTCACAATCTTGAACCATTAATCTAAATCATTGGGCCTTTAGGATCTAAATACTTTATAGGTCTAGCATGTTTCTCACTACCTTGGCCTTATCAAACAAAGGTCCACTTTAGGTCAACATTGGGTCAAGCATTTCATTCACCCCTTCATCAAATTTCATCCTTCACTCCATCAAACTTTGCAAAAATTTTGAATACACCAACACTTTTGGACTTGGACATTTACCAAACCAACCCCTAACTTATCTACTTTGTATGTGAAATGAATCATTTTTTATGCACTTAGTTAAGTTAGTTATCATCTTTAAACTAGTTTATCTTGAAGGTCATGAGTCTACCCTAAATATTTCCAAGTTCATCAACATTCTTTATCCAAACATCAAAATATCAAACTTAAGTCAAAAGTGTTGTCTCAAAATGTTTGCAAAGGTCATTCCCCACATCATCCACCTTTTCATCTCACATTATCATCATTGCTCCAAAAATAATTAGATCATCCCTTTTACCCAAATTTGAGTCAACTAGAGAGTTCAAACATTACAAATCTCAACACAACTCTCCTAGAGGTGAGCCAAAATTTATGGTAAATACAAGATCACAACACAAGAGAATCATGGAAAAAACCAAAGTCACATTTACCTCAAGTGATCCAAATCCTCTAGAATTTATCTGAGAAGTCAGGTTGCCCTATTTCAACAACCATCATCTCCATCAAGGCCATATGGAATAGAAGATATCATGAAAAATGCATTTGGACTTACTAGGGAAGAAATCATGGAGCACCAGGCCTTAGAGAACATAGTTCCTAATTCCCCATCTTTTGTTGCACAATTATTAACACAAGACTTGACTTCATTCACTATTCCAACAAATCCATCCCTAGATCCAAATCAAACATCAACACCTAGTTTGCAGCCATTCTTGCTAAGGATTTTGGCCATACTATTCCATTTGAAAGAAACACACTTGTGGGTACCCTCGATAACAATCCTCCATCCCAAACAACCACTTGGACACCAACATTTGGCTCTCCCAACATTCTCATGGATCCCAAACAACCATATAAACCACTTACACTCCATTACTCCACAACCACCTCAACATCTCGAGGACACCCATCTTCATCCATACCTATGAGTACCACAAGTGTGCCCAACATCACACAAAGTAGTGTGAACCAAGTATCACAATTAGATCCAAAAGGGAAAGGAAGTACCCTCATGCAAAATTATCTATTAACACCATAGGGGACCTCTTCATTCAATCCTCCCATTGATACAACAAACATAGCTATTTTCCAAAACATATCTATCCCATCCATCATCAACCCACAACAAAAAAATCCCTTGAATGCATTTAAAACACAAGGGAATCCTTTCAATCAGTGGACCCAAGGTTCTAATATGCCCTTAACATTGCAAAATTTAATGGTACCACTCTCATATTTACCATTTGTCCCTCAAGTCATGCAAAATCAAATGGGGCCTCAAACTTACATTCCTCCACCTTAGTCCACCATCTTGCATGGAATGTTCAACCAAGGGAACCCTCAACCTCTCATCAACAATCCACTACCCACTCAAAATATCAACACCCAAAATCCATCACATATGTCCCAACAACCAACTGATCCTACATTTCAAGTGAATTCCTTAGCTTTACAACATGCACAACAAGATTATCAACAAGTCATCCAACAACAACAACAACAAGAAGAAGCAGCCCTAGTAGCACAACAACAACATCAAGAACAACAAGCAACCTTAGTAGCACAACATCAGCAACAAAAATAACAAGCAACCTTAGCAGCACAACAAGAAACCTTAGCAGCACAACAACAAGCAACCTTAGCACAACAACAACATGAATCCCATCAAGTAGCCTTACTAGCACAACAACAATAGTAGGTCCAACAACAAGCCCTAGTGGCTCAACAATAATAGCAAGCCCAAAAAGCACCCCTTGTGGCTCAACAACAACAACAAGCCTTACTAGCTCAACAGTATACCCAACAACAACAACAACACCAACAAAGTTCTTACTATAATCCTCAACAAAACATCATAAATAAAAATGTGTTAGGAACATATACATCAACACCTCAATCAACTTCACAAAATCTCACACCACCATACACCCCATACAACAATTTATCATATCAGAATCCCACATACAACCCATCTTCCATCATAATATATGTTCCTCCATGAAACTCACAAGATGATCTAGCATCAAGACTTAAGGTGTTGTCACAAGAAATGTAGGACCTTTAGATGGGTAATACAAAGAAACCTCATACACATAACTTATGTCCATATCCATTCAATTAGAACATAGGAATGTTACCATTTCGTCCTGGCTTTGAAATCCCCAAATTCGATAAATACAAAGGGAGAGGAATTCTTGTAGACCATGTTAAAGAGTTTAACGTCAGGTGTATGGAGGTTTCTTACAATGATTTTTATTTAATACGCCTCTTTCCCTAAAGTTTAATAGGTCTTGCCATGGATTCGTATTCTCAATTGCCTCCTGGTATCAAAAGTTTTCAAGAAATCACTAATAAATTCATAGATCACTTATCCTTTAACCTTGACATGGACATAAGTCTAGAAGAGTTGTACACTCTCAAACAAAACAAAGGAGAATCTTTCGCTAATTTCTTGCAAAGATGGAGGCAAAGAGCTAGTAAGAGCAAGTGGCCCCTTCTCGATGAACAAGTGGGGATCATCATAGCAAATCCATATCCAAATATATCCTTCCACTTAAAAATTCAATGCATCACATCCTACGATGAGCTTGTCCTTAAATCCCTTAACATTGAGAGAGCTCTAATCCCATAGGGAAATACTCAATCTTACAAAGACAATCGCCCATCAACTAGTTCAAAAAAAAATCCTCATGTATGGGCTAAGAACAAAAACGTAACCAATTATGGCATGGTAGATGCTAAGGTAGTCCTAAATGCTCCTAGGCTGAACAACAATTAAGTTGCTAACATTCAACCAAATATGTAGCAAACAACACCCCCTCAGAATAATCAGATTAATAACATCAAAATGCAATAGAGACAAACCCCTAACAAAAAAATTATCCAAAACTCAAGTACACATGGTTGACAGAACCTATATGAAAAAATTGGTAGAGTCAAACCTGATAACACTTCCAAACTTCAAAAAATAGCAAGAACTATAGTATAAACCACCCTGGTACAACGAAAAGATCTTTGTGACTTTCACAAAATCAAAGGACACAAAATAGAAAACTACATGCAACTCAAAAACATTATCCAATACCTTATAGAAAGTGACACCATATATGTTGAGGTACCACTTGGTAATTAGGACCTTAAGATATACAAAATCCCATGTTAGATCATGGCAAATGAAATAACAATGAGAAAGCAAAAGACTATACAAATGTGCATCATACCTATTCCAATGTGGTTGCTTCCTATGATAGTGTCATTATTGTCATCACCATTAAAGGGCCTATTGCGGAATGTGGAGTCACCACATGACATGGCAAGGTCACCATCCAAGGAGTCACATCTCAATCTAGGGCACAGCCTACTCAACTGACAACAAGCACTAGCAAGTACAGTCTCTTAGAACAACTTAAGAATACTCCCCCATAGATTTCTATCTTAGAACTGTTAAGGCTATCCCCCGTGCATAGGGAAATCTTAGAGAATTATTTTTCAGAGTCATCCATCCCTGAGGATATAGATACTGAAAAATTTCAAGCTATGGTAGGGCATATCACTAATATCCTCCTCCCCTTGTCAGAACAAGACCTACCATCATAGCCATCTCCTAACCGTGCTTTACACCTTGAGGTCATAATTTATAAGAACAAGGTTAAAAGAGTCTTAGTAGATGGAGGTGCTGGTCTGTACATGTGTACTCTTTAGTTGATCAAGAACATGTGCTATTTATAGGATACCATTGAGAAAGCAAAGAGTACCACCATCAGGGCATATGACGACCAAGAATGGGTATCACAAGGCATCATCACACTACCCATCCAAGTGGGCCCCCTCATCACAGAAACTACATGCCAAATGTTAGATATTGATCTTCCCTATAACAATCTACTTGGTTGACCATGGATCCATGCCCTAAAAGATGTAGCTTCCACATACCATCAGTGTGTAAAGTTTCCTTTCAAGGGCTAAGAAGTTACCAATCATGGAGATCCTTAGCCTTTTTACTACCGCAAGAATCTTGAGGCTAAGCTCTATAAGATCCCCCAAATACCCAAGAATGATGAAGGGCCTACACCATCCTCCTCATTTGTTGACCCATCATCCCTTGCATTGATCTTAGAAAAAAAAACACCCATTGTGCAGAGCATACTTGATATCAAAGCAATGATCCAGGATGATGGTTATGGAAACTACAAGCTAACAAAGGATACTTTTGTTTTAGGAGAGTTACCTCTTTCTCTCAAATCTCAAGGGAAACCCACACCTAGAAACAACTTCCTTGAAACTAAAAGATGGAAGCTACTACCTTCACCAAGTAAGGGGAATTGAACAAAGAAGATATCAATGAGGAGGATATCTCTAAATTGTTATATCAAGATGAATGACCCGTCCCTATTCTTCCTATAGAATATGACAACAAAGGCTTGTAGCTAATGAAGGGAATGGGGTATACCAAGAATGAGAAATTGGGAAAAAATGAAAATGGTTTTCTAGAACCTATCATTCCTGAGAAACGTCCAAAGAATCTTGGCCTAGGTTGTACTACTAGCAAGGTTACCCTTATTGGAAAAGGTACTTCTGCTAAACATGTTGAGGCTTCCTCTTGGTTACCAACAACGCATGATACTACCCTATATGAATTCCACCTTAATGTAGCTAACCTATTTGAGAATAAAACCCTCTTCATGATATCTACATCAACCTTCACCCCAAGCAACTGACCAAATAGAATATGCCTAGTATACCTGCAACTCATTGACTTGGACCAACAAGGACTACCGACTCTAGATTTATTTGAAAATGATGAAGCAATCTTAGAATTCATGGGAATTCATGATAACTTTACCATGGGAAGATCAAAAGTTGGTTTTGTCATAGAGCTCAACACAAGGGCATACTATGGGGAGACGATTGAATCCTTTAGTCACAAAATTGATGACATGCAACTAACTTGTAGATCTTTGAGTGAAAACCACACTGTAACACTTTTTGATCCTAAAATAGTAAAAAGAAAGGACATATCTAAGGGTGAAAACCTCTTTGAGGTGCCCAAAGATGAGGGATTTAATCTCCCCCTTAGTGAGATGCATCCAGAAAAGTTGACATTTTTAGTAGAAAAGGCCACTCCAGTCAACATAAGAATAGAAGAAGCACCAAAGATCACTTTCTATGTTGAATCCCTATTGGATGAAGAACAAAAGAACCTAGCAGAATTCCTAAAAGAGTGAAGAGCTAACTTTGAATGGTCATACATGGATATGCTAGGGCTTGATCCAGAAGTGGTTGTACATCATCTAGTAGTCTATCTTGAAGCTAAACCAGTAAAGCGAAAGTTAAGGAAGATGCATCCTTAGATAGCACTCTTGGTCAAACTTGAGTTACAAAAGCTTCTTAATGTTGAATTCATCTGACCCATAGATTATCCTGAGTGGGTTTCAAACTTTGTACCAGTCTCAAAACCCATTCGGTGCATTAGAGTATAAACTAATTTCAAATACTTGAACAAATCATGCCCGAAGGATGATTTCCCTCTTCCAAACATTGACATCATAGTGGACTTAACAGTTGGGCATGGAATGTTGTCACTCATGGATAGTTTTTCAGGCTACAATCAAATCATCATCTCCAAGGAGGATCAACACAAAACCACATTCACTTGTTTATGGGGAACCTACTATTGGAATGTAATGCCATTTGGGTTAAAGAATGCAAGAGCAACCTATCAAAGAGAAATGACCCTCATCTTCCATGACATGATCCACAAAACAATTGAAGATTATATGGATGATATTTTGGAAAAATCAAAGAAAAGAAGTGAACACTTACGAGTCTTAGGACCCATCTTTGACAAGCTCGAAGAGTATAAGGTGTGGATGAATCCAAAAGAGTGTCTTTGGGGTTACATTAGGAAAGCTTCTTGGCTATATCATCTCAACAAGAGGGATAGAAATTGATCCAACAAAAGTGAAATCCATCCTAGACATGGAACCACCACAAATACTGAAATAGATGAGAGGGTTACAAGGAAGATTGCAGCCCATCAGAAGGTTCATAGCACAACTATCAGACAATATCCACCCTTTCTCACATGTTCTTCATAAAGGAATAACTTACAAGTGGGATGAGAAGTGTGACAAAGCCTTCCAATAGATCAAGGACTATCTATTGACACCTCCAATATTGATGCCACTAACACCAAACAAACCGTTGATCCTATATATCTCAACAAAATCAACAACACTAGGTGCTCTTCTGGCACAACATGATGAAAAAAGAAAGGAAAGAGCCTATCTACTACATCAATAGGACCTTGGAGGGCTATGAAATGAACTATTCATCCATTGAGAAAGCATTCTTATAATTTATTTTTGCTTCACAAAAGTTTAGACACTACATGTTGTCACATCAAATCAAACTCATTTCAAAGATCGACCCATTGAAATACCTATTATCCAAAGCAACTCCCACTAGGAGAATGGCCAAATGGGTAATTATATTGAATGAATTTGACATTGAGTATGTGGAGTGCAAGGAAATAAAAGGACAAGTGATTGTAGAACAACTAGCAGAGGCACCTATCTATGTAGAGAATCCATTGATATCTAAATTCCCTAACGAATTAGTATTCCTTGTCAATACAAGTAAGTGGAAAATGTAATTTGATGGATCATTTACCAAACATGTATTAGGATTGGGTATTCTTTTCATCACTCCTCAAGGTGATTACATCCCAAAGTCATACAAGCTATCATTTCCATGCACTAACAACATTGTTGAGTACAAAGTGATGGGCAAGGTCGTTGATGTCACAACTTGCATCATTTAATTAATTCTTTTATCGAACCGGGTGTGTCGCAGAGCAATGTACGATAAGGATAGTTGTCACAGATTCTTTTGGGGGGGGGTTTGCACTATAAACAGTGACTTCAAGTATCGTTTTTCCTAATTTAGGAGCTTTTAGGAGCTCTTGGGAGCTCTTCAGGAGCTAAACTGTAGCGACTGATTCCTAAGATTTAAATCTACTTTGACTTCTAATTTAAAATCCTGCTGACTTAATTCTAACTTTATTGACTTCAATTTAGACCAATTCATGGAGACAATTAATGATTACTTTAATCCCTAATCTAAAACATGGAATTCCAAATTAATTCTATTTTTCTTTAAAAGAAATCCATAACTTAATTGCTGGAAAGTAAATGTTGATTTAAGAGCAGGAATGAATTGCAAGAAAATGACGATTATTCTAAAAAGCATAAAGACTAATCTCCAAAAATAGATTCTGAACAAACTTCAACTCCATCTTTCCATAAATTCCTAACATTGTTTTAATCAAGCTTAACAAACAAACATTAATTCTAACTGATTCGAACGACATCTAAACCTAATTTATTTAAGAAACTTGTTTAACAATTCTAATGGTTCAATTCAACATTTCTAATAAACAAATCTAACCATTCTAACAATTTGATCTTAACCATAATAAACTGAAACTTTGAAATGTAATTGTAAACATAAGTGATTATCCGATCTTAACATTTACCAAGATAGAAGATGATTTTAACAATTGAACAATTCAAAATCAGTTTCTACTACAGATTTAATATTAATGAATCAGAAAATAACAACACTTAAAAAAAATACCATAAGATCGTTCCAAAGGTTGAGCAGGCCCTGCTCTTCCTCAGGTAAGATCCTTCAACACAGTGAATTAATTAACTTCTTGCTTCCTTTCTCATTGATCAAAAGTAGAATGCAAAACAATGTATTGCTTGTGATTACAGAAATTCTGATTGCAAATTATCTATCTCCTAACTAAGACCAAAATGTGGATATTTATAAAATATCCTTATTAGCTTCTAACATGGCATTAACTGCCAAAACTTAAGGAGACCAACTACAAATTACAAAATGAAACTAAAAATAGAACTGAAGTTGACTAAGGACTATGCCAGAACTATGCCAGATTGGCATTGGAAGTAAAAGTTCCTCAACCAACTATGAAGAATTTGATTTAGAATTTGAGTGACTCATCATCTAGCATGGACTATCTATGGTGTAGTCATTCCTCATGATTAGATAGAGAGTTTAACCTTCTCATCAATCTTTAAGATACCTTGTTAAAAACCCTTATGAAAAGGACAACAATCATGGTAATAAAGATTAATGCAGCATAATCATCTCATCTAAAGTCATCATAAAGCAACGCATTTAACATAAGCTATTACTTCCAAAATATTTTCTAATTTAGTTAAACATAAAGTAAAATAAGAAAATATGTTAATCTATTGTCTACCGCCAATCATGTCAATTAACAATAAAAATAAGTCTTTTTAAACATAAAAATCCTTAAATGAAAGTATTTTATATCTCCCATCACAAAGCCCTAATCACAGGTCTAAGGATAGTAGTTCAATGGTAGATACAAGAGATAAAAGTCTATGGAGACTCACAACTGGTTATCAACCAAGTCAATGACGACTATCAAACTAAGGATGACTAGCTTACTCCTTACAAGAAGATGGTAGAGAGCCTCAAGGACCTTTTTATAAACATAAATTTTGAGCAGGTTCCTCACATGAACAACCGAGCAACATATGCTATGGAAACAATTGGATCACCATTAGACATGCCGAACAATGTTCTTCAATGTGAAATCTTGGTAGAACAACTTCTCGTACCAACTTTCAAAATCCTAGAATTTGAATTTGTGTGTGTCATTATTGGTCTTGGATCCTTGTGGTACCAAGACATATTCACCTACCTAAGAAGAGGAACCCTCCCATCCGATATCACCTCCAACCTTAAAAATACCTTTGTTAAGAAGGCATCTTGATTCATGATCCTAGGTGATACCATATATCGCCGTAGCATCGAAGAGAAATTACTACAATTTCTTAACCAAGAGGAAGCCTTTCCTGCTTTAATAGAAGTACACAATATATATGTGGCTCCCATTCTAGCGACATAACTTTAGCTAAGAAACTGTTGAGGATGGGGTGCTATTGGCCAACCACAGAAAGAGAAGCCCATTAGTATGTGCAAAAGTGTGTCCAATGTCAACAACATGGAGATCTAATTCATGCTCCAACTCAATAGTTGCAACCATTGGTCACACCTTGGCCTTTCTTACAATGGGGACTTGACCTCATAGGAAATATTACCCCAATCTTATCTAATGGCCACAAGTTTATCATAATGACCACTGAGTACTTTATCAAGTGGGTTGAAGACCTTCCTATGACCTACATAACAAGAAAGAAAATTGCTAAGTTTATCCTGAATTACCTCATCTTCCATTATGATGTTCAACAAACCCTTATCTAAGATAATGAAACACCCTTCAAGAATCAGAATGTGAAAGAGCTATGCCAAAGATTCAACATTCAACATCGATTCTCAACCCCATATTACCCCTAGGGAAAAGGTCAAGTTGAGGCTACAAACAAAACCATTTTGAAGATCCTAAAGAATACGGTCAATGAAGTTGGTCGTGACTAGCATCTACAGTTAAATCCCACTCTTTGGGCCTATTGAACTAGTATCCGCATGCCAATAGGTGTAACCCCTTTCTCCCTAGTCTATAGATCAGAAGCCATATTTCCTATTGAGGTCGAGCTTCCATCACTGCGAGTGTCAATTTATAACCTAATCACTGAGGAAGAATATTGAGTATTTCAGCTAAATGAGCTAGAATTCTTGGATGAGTGTTGTCTTGATTCCCTTAATCACTTACAAGTATATCAAAATCGACTAAAATGAAGCTATAATAATAAGATCAAGTGTCATTCCTTCCAAGTAGGGGATCTTTTCCTAAAGCAGAATTAGAAGAATCTTCTAGATTGAGACAGTAAAGGAAATTTTGAGCCTAACTAGTTGGGTCCCTTTGTTATCACATGAAGTTATAGACTAGGAGCCTATCAATTGTCAACAGCTAAAGGTGAACCCTTTTAGGAACCAACCAACAACCTGCATCTTAAATTTTTTTATGCCTAGTCTTGAAGGGTATAAATCTAAAAATACAAAAAATAAAAAAAATGATCAAAATCCAAAAAATAAGAAAAATGATTGAAAAAGTAAATAAAAATAATTGTCCTCTAAGTGAAAACCACTTCTGTGGCGCTTTGGGAAAGTACCTTGGTGAAAACCTATCAAATAGGTTCCTTGCGTAAATAAAGCATCTCCATCTATTCTTTGGCTCCTTATCCTATCATTCCATCCATCACATTGCGTCATGCATCTTATTTATTCCATCACCCATCCATGTCCGCATCATAGCTTGATGTTGTGAAGTATCGTATCCCCTTAGTACTACTTGGAATTTTCTAAAGGTTAGTTTGTCTTGCCTATATCGAGGTAGTATATCATATCATATTGGGGTGAATTCATAATGGATCAGATTAGGTTCTTTTATATCTTAAGGTTATCAAAAATCCCAAAAAAATTCTTAAAACGTTCATTAGAAAATCCAAAAATATCCAAATCTTGTACAACTAAAATCCAAAAACATTCAAAAATTTGTAAAGTCAAAATCTAAAACATCCAAAACACACCAAAATCCCTAAAAAGGTTGAAGCATCGAAAATACAAAAAACCAAACCATGTCAAACTACATTATCTCTGAGCTTGAACATAGGCAAGGACATCATTGATGTGCCCTTGAGACACCCTAGGTTAGTCTTTAGGAGTTTGCCATAATAAACTGACAATCCATCAACTATTCATATTTCATCGTCAATAAGTTGATTCAGTCAAACTACATGTATAACATAGGAAAGGCCAATCTTTGATCAACCCCCGAGGACCCTATTATAGGTCTTTTAAGTTAGGTTCTTGGTTGAAACTCAGAAAATCCCTAAACATTAAAAAATAAGAAAACACCTAAACATTTAGATAACAGAAAATACCAAAACATTCATATAACACAAAACACAAAACATTAGAAAACATTAGAGAAAACCCCTAAATAGCCTCAAATAACTGAAAACCAAAACATTCACGTAAACTCTCAAAAGACCAAAAATAGCCTGAAAACATTTTCAAAATACTAAAACAATTGAAATATTCCAAAAAAATACAAAACCACCCATCCCATCTCACTTTCACTCGCAATAACCTTCACCCATAATAAATCATCCGTCAACCTCAACCTTTGGTAAAACAAATAGAAAGCAAGTATAGCAAGTTGTAAAGTGAGAAACTAAGTGCCAAAATCTAAAGTCTAGATCATAGGTAAACGAGCTAGTGGAGTTTGTATCAAAAACTTATCACACACCTCATCCTAATAAAAACATCTGATCAACATGTACTAGGATGAATCCTTCCTGCAATGGGCATCAGTATCAAAAATCACCTTAGCTAAGTTAAATTGGCAAGAGATATAGATAACACTGACCGTTTGTCTTTAATATTTTCTTGTGATTTATCTTATTGACATATTTCAAGGACCTCTCTATGATGTCTATCAAAATGATTTAGAGAGAAAGGAATGGGGCATCGATCATTATCTTTCATTTGTTTTGCTTGTGGGTACTCTTGTAATATAATCTTGGCGCATACTTGCTTAGTTGTGTGTAGGGAGGTTTTTTGGAGTAGGTTGTTGACTATTGTGTATGCTTTGGTCCAATATATTATAAGCTTCTAACTTACATACCAACGGGGTTTCTGTATGTCAAGATGTGAACAAGAACTATCCTATCTCTTTGCATAGTCAAAGTCCATTACACTAGATACGATTTCATCCTGGTTATCAATACCTTGATGCATCATGTCTATGTGTTATGTCAAACAATAAGAAACAACAAAAAATATCAATCCCAAGATATGAGCAAATAATCATCATTATGCATTTATCATCACCATTCCTAATAAAGTCTTGGTGGATCATAACTTGTTGGATCTTTTAAAGCAATCATCAAAATCAATGGTCAAATTATCATCTTATTTCTTCTATCTTCTCTCTGCACTAACCCAGTATCATGACAATCAACAAAAAAATGTCATCAATGCATCCATCTTGCATCCACAAATTATCAACATGCATACATCTTACATTATCACAACACATCATAATAAAAGAGAACGTATCCATTGCATTATCATTTAAGTTGTGAATGAATAATATAGATTTTTTATTCTAGGCCTCTTAAATTGTTGCACACATATCATAAACGTACATTGCATTATCATATCATGAGCATGAACATTTTCATTATCCATACATACATCCATATGCATACATCATCATCTCATAAAATTGCATAAGAAAATACACAAAAATAAATGTATCCATATTGTCTGCATAAGTATAATATCTACATATCATAGCATCCATCCCATAATATGTCATGAAAAGATACTGAAAGAGAAGTGCATCCATATATAAGCATATCACATCATATCAACATCAAATGCATCCATACATTCATAAAGTATGAAATAAATAGCACATCGCATATAAAATCCATATCATATCATATATATATATATATAAAATGGTGATTGCCATAATACAATATCTGAGTCAATGTATGTATATCAATCAAAAGTACAATAATCACGAGGCTATCAAAACTGATCCCATGAATGTATCTTTGTATAAAGAATCGGGCAATAATAAAAACGTGTCTATACAAGCAAGCTAGCCCTGATGGTTGCTCCCCTCACCAGGCTATCTCTTTGGATGATCCTTAGCTCGGGGATGTGCCCCACTCCTCTGAGATTAATCTAGCTACCTAATCACTGCAGGGACATCCTAGTGGTAATGCATGCGATAATATGTAGTCTATGTCATGGCCTCTCTGTACAATCAAACAAACATTGTCTGTCCCTGAGCTGCAGCTGTCATGGACTCTAACTACTAGCATCACTTGACCTCCTATGCTAATTGCATATCAGCAGTATGCTTGAGCTAACGTTCCTAGTCCCTCTCCGTTGTCAATGCCTGTACCTATTGTTGGGCCTAGTCTCTCTCATTAGTGATGACCAATATCTACTAACAAGCCTAATCTCTTTTACCCATCACCACCTACAACTACTACTGCAACTACTATATAGTGGTTGTTGTGGAGGTTGTTGTTATATTGGTGGTTGCTGAGGAGGCTGTTGGTGCAATGGTGGTGCACTCGGGACCTGTCCATCATGATGTTGGCCATCTTGGCCATCCTGTCCTCTACCCCTACCATCTAAACCTTTTCCATGTCCATCATCTAGCTATCCTCTACCTCTGCCTGCACCCCTCCTTCTCAGCCTCCCTCGTGGAGGTATACTGATTGGATTTGTAAATTGAGGAGGGGGTACAAACCATGCATCATAAGAAGACGTTGTTTGTGCATCTGCCTATCCCTGATCATAGGCCCATGGCCTAGCAACTAGTTGTCGAAACTATCCCTCGATAACCTCATGGGATGGGATTGTGTGTCCCCATGCAGTCTCTTGAGATGACCTGGAAAAAGTGGTGGTGTATGCATCATCAGTCCTATCTTGCCTCTCGCCAAACTATCTAGCCACCTTATCAAGCAAGTACCTCTCGATGATCATGTGCTCTTGATCCTACATATATCAGGTATGTCGAGTAAAGAACAATTGTTGCACATCATCATATGAAGCTGGCATTTGAAGCCATGACTGCGATCTGAATATTGTCATATCATCAATCACTCCACACCAATAGGGAATGTTGAACTGCACTATGTGCTGCAATGTGATGGAACCCTTGTATCTCCAAATAACAAGATCATCCAACTCTAAATCTACCATATGAACAATGGGTCAGAGCACGACAATGTGCTCCCAAGCCCAAATGTGAAGAAGAGTGACCCCTGTACCGATTGCTCTTCCATCACAGTAAATGAAATCATGCATATCATGGTAAAGGGAGGCCAACATCACTGGCCCCCATGCATACTAGGTCCTTCAAAAGAGCATCATGTGCCAAGCCAGACCCCATCCTAGACTAAATTCTCTACTTTGTCAATCTAGAGCAACCAAACCTGAGATCACAGCTACAATGATCAATCTAAAGGTTGATGCCCAAAATCTGTACATCTCAAGGTCTATCTAGGAGTTGACCAGGACAAAAGACTCTTGGTCAAGAACCTCATGGCATGCATCATAGTCAATGTCAACATCATAGATCATGCACTTGCCATGTATCGACAATTGCAAAATCTTCCATACATCCTTAAGCATCACTGTCACCTCACTGATAGGTAAGTGGAAAGATGAGGTCTCGCTATGCCATTGCTCGCATAACAATGTCATCATCACTAAATGTGTCTCAGAAAATGAGAATGCATGCAACGTACCATAAACCAATCTCTCCTAGGTGCTCATGTCAAATCTCAGATAAATCACCAAGTCTAGATAAAAAAATTGGTCGTTACTCATGGGACATCAAAGGCTGAATAACCTCCTACACCCATGAAGTGCATGGTGTTAAAATTAAAAAAAAACTGGCTAAGTTTGGAGTTTTTATCCCCCAAAATAATAATAGTATCACTATTTATGATAACGTCTCTATAAATCAAATTCCAAACAATGATGCTCAAAGCATTTAAATTGTAAATCGTGATATGCATCGCTATTTGAGCTTGGAAAACCCTAATCCTAAATTCTAAATCATGAGGTGCATCACTATTTACATATGCATCACGATTTGAAATCTGAAACCCTAAATTCAAATCATGAGCTGTGTCGTTAATCACATATGCGTCGCTATAAATCAAAATGGCATTGTCGATTCTAGAAATAGTGTCGCTATATAGTGACACTACCAAAATTCAAATTTCAAAGTGCAATAAATGTGCCTAAAATTCAATTTTCAAATCAATTTTTGAATCACATACTGGTGGTCTTGTGCCTAGAGGCCTCTAGTACTTGCGAACCCAGTCAGAAATGTGTCATGGGAGCACTTGTTGCACCATTTCATTGGAGGGTTAGAGCTCAAAATGCACAAATGAATTGAAAATGATCCTTCCTCACTTATTTAAGCTTGCAAATTAGGATTTTTTTCCCTAATTTAACCATGAAGCTAGGGTTTTTCACCATTTTTCACCAATTTTTCCAAAATGAAGTTTATTTTGCATTGTTTTTTGCATTTTTTGGCATGTTTTTAGCATCCTAGAGCCTTTTCGAACCCCTTGGGCAGCATTTTAACCTTTTTCGAGAAATCAACCCAAAATAAAAAAATTCTACATGATTTCTCAAGGGGGTAGGGAACCAACTTATTCCTTCTGCTGGGGTAGCAGTGGGGCATCAAAAAATTAGAATTTTTTTTATTTTAAACAATATTTTTTTATCCAAAGGGCGGCAGTCTTTGAAGCAAAGTAGCATGTACCTTGCTTCAAAGAGGGGAAAAATCTAGACACTGAAAAAATTCCTGAATACTATCATACACTCGAATCAAGTATACTAACATCATTTCCTCCTAAAACCCTTCCTCTTTTCCCTTAATTAATTAAATTAGCCTAGCTAATTAATTAATGGCATCATTTTCATCTATTACCCTAATTAAACTAATCAAGTTAATTCACCCCCTTTCATGCTAATATTTTGTCCAATTAAATTAAATACATCAAATTATTTAATTTAGTACCTAATGTCCTCTTATTTAATTAAAATAACCCTAAGTTATTTAATTAAATGTTATTTCACCTTTTCCCCTTTTCATTAAATCATTTATTTAATGAATATCATGTAATTCCCCTAATTTTATAATTAAACCTTTTTTTAATTAGCAATTACTAATTAATCTAATTCTCCCCCACTTGCAAGGGATTATTCCAAGGGAATATTCCTCCTTTACACATTCCTCCAAAAAAGGGAATATTCCCATGGAATATTCCTTTTCACAATTTAATTTGGTTTTAATTAACTAAATATCCTTTTTTCTTCACCCATGAGAATATTCCAAAGGATATTCTCTCTCCTCGTTTGAAAAAGAGAATATTCTTACAAAGCTTCATGTGCAAGTTAACTTGTGACCTCTTGTATAGGTCAAAAGTGTGTTTGTTTGAAGGAAAATTAACCCTTGATTAAAATATCATCTTTCATTCTCATTTGTTGATGATAATCCATGATCCGTGCCTCCAACTTCTTCCATCCCATTGATTAGCCTTTTTGATCTCAACTCTCCATTTCTCATTTGCTCTCCTATAAATAGGTCACTATTTGGAGACAAATGGATCTATCTTTTAACATCAAACTTATGCTATTAAAATTACTCACATTCACACTCATATTTAGCACATATTTAGTATCTTTTTAGTTTAATTACTTGCATAATAGTTTAGCTTCCATTAATGGCTTCCATGGTAACATAATACATCCATTTAGCTTGTTTATTAATTAGGGTTTGAATATTTTTAGTTTAAAACTAATTTATATTAAGCTTTCATACATTCATAGTAATTAAAATAGCTTACATCATGCTCATTTATATTAAAATCATGTTTTCATAAACATCTCACAATTGTTCCATCAGTTTTCTTCCATAAAACTTATTGGAACAGACTCATTTATCCACAGGATTGGGAAAGGGTCGCCATTCCACATCAACACAACACCACTCCCCCAACAAGATAAGTTTCAATGGATTAGAGTAGGAATTTTTAAGCTTTCGTAGTTTATTATGCTTGCTTTTAATGGATGCTTGGTTTAATTTGCATTTGATTGATCCTATTGAGATTGACGTTAGTAGCTTACTTATGCTTTGATTCTTCATGGATCAAGTGTAATCGACCCATACTAATCCATCAATCACACTAAACTAAGGATTTATATCTCATCTCAAGGGAGTCATATGCTAAGTAACTTCAAGGTGCGATACACACCCCTTGCATTGAGAATGACACAACCAACTCAATTAATAGGGTGGGATTCTAAAATAATGGTTTCTAGTCACTACTTGGGGACTTAACTCCTTGTTAGTTCCTAACAAGCCACTTAAGTCTTTAACCAAACCTACTTGGGTACTATAAGTAAATACCTCACATAAATATGGGTAGCTTCCCTTTTTGGATTGGCATTGTCCGAAAGGTACTCGCTAGTTAGACCTAGGAATTCACCTTAATCTTTTATATAGCAACCCAAGGGGAAAAATGCTTTGGGTCATACCCCTTGGAATGATCAATTCTCCAAAGGCAATACCTTCTAAAAAGGTTACACAAAAGTGATACAAATAATGATTTTGATCTCCAAGATCATATGATAATGTGAGGAGAGAGCATATGCATGTACTTGATCACACAAGAAATGTTCATTAACCTTAGAAATTGAAATGTGTGATGTGAAAATGAGAGTGTTTAAGAGTGCTTTGTGGGTGTGGTAATTATTTAATTACACTTTAGGATAAGTTTACTTAGGTAATTATTTATTTCCTAGGATAATTATCTTTTAATTCTTATCTTATCTTATTGAGCTGTCTTTTTGCTCAAGATAAGATTAGGGTTGCTTTTTCCTGCTTTATTGCATCATTGCCTTTTTGAAGGCTTTTGTATTATTTGTAAAACATTATTCTCAATAATCAAATTTTCTGATTTTTGCTTGCACAAGTTTGCTCTGAGAGTTTACAGAACTTTTTCATTTCTTGTTCTGAATTATAGGTTGCGTATGATAGGTTACTTGTTGATTCTTGGGACTATGAAGTTAGTTTTCAACTTCTACATAGTGAGCTCCAGACCTGTTGCTACCTATTTGTGATCTGAAGATATTCTCTCACATCATCTTTTTCTGTGCAAGGGTTTGAAGCCAGGCTATTTTTTTTGTGGATCTAGGGGTACACAATTTTTTTGTGCATTTTTGGGCCAAACGGACATTGCCATTGCAATTAGAGCATCCAAAAATCCTAGAAGCACCTTTCATTTCATCAATTTTGGTGAAAGTTGAAAAAAAGGAAAAAATTTATCCCAAGGCGTGCTGACCCCGGGGCATGATCTCAGTGAAAGCGTAAAAATTAAAAATTAAAATTAAAAATCAAGGTTTTAATAGATTTTTTGTGTTTTCCATTGATTTTTTAATGTGTGCCGAACCCACTTTCGCCAATGGCGGCCACTAACCGGTGGCCTCGGCTCCCCTCACGCCACCGCGTCACCCGGCCACGCTTGACGCGAGCTCCCCGACTATCGCAGGCTCCCCAGGGCTTTCTTTGAGCTCGCCAAGCTCCATCGGTTTACCATCCACTTGGAATAAGCCCCTTGGTGTTAACTTCTTCTCTGAAGCCGCGAGCGCTACCGCCGGCCGCGCCAGCGGCCGATAGAAGCGCGGAAGTGGTTTCCAAACCCGACGAATTTTTTTAATAAACATTGCCAGCGCTTGGTCATATGGTTGACTGAGGGCCGAACTGGAGGAGCCAATTTTTTGCCCCTGTTTAGCATTCAAGGTCCCATTTTCAGGCCTTTTTTTTCATTTTCTCACAACTTGGGAAAATAGAGTCAGCTTTCAAAAACGAGATATCATGAATCGGTTGACAGCCGGATCTAGTGAATTGTACATATTTTTCTGATTTTTCTGTTTTGATGCTTTTTGCACCTGTCAAAGCCAAAAGTTGTTATTTTCACTCCGAGAGGTGTAACTTTTGCATTCTGGCTCCGTTTTTAGAAAACGGATAGGTGTTGGAAAGCTAGTTTAGTGCTCTACATAGATCTCAAACCTATTTTTTCTGATTTTTCACTAGGTATTTGATATTTCCTGATCCTCAGCCTTTGCTTTTCAATTATTTCTTAGAGGCGTGCAATTAGGTTTTTGAGATCGTGAGCATTGTTCTTTTATTTGAGAGTATATATTTCTATTTTCTGTCATGGATTTACATAACATTGCACCCGTTACTCCATTCAACTATTTTGGTTGGAAAAAACAAATGGAGATTCATTTGAAACATAAAGGGTTGTATAGGGTAACCATGGGTATAGAAATTGAACCTATAGGTGCTACTGAAAAGAGAAAATGGTTTAATAGGTGTGATGAAGCTTATGGCACATTATGTCTATCTATTTCATCTGACCTTCTTTTCCACATTGAATCTTGCACTACACCAAATGAGATATGGGATACTTTGGAGTCCTTGTTTGGGAAGCAGGATACTATGAGATGTTTTCAGTTAGAGAATGAGCTTATTGGCTTAAATCCTAGGGATTTTGACAGCATCCAGGAGTTTTTCACCAAACTCAAGTCTCTTAGATTACAGTTGTCACAGTGTGGTGTTCAGAAAGAAGACTCTCATTTGGTATTGTCCATCCTTTCTAAGCTTGGACCTGATTATTCAGTTTTTGTTTCTACCTTTTATGCCACTAGGGATGCACTTGGTACGAGATTCACTATGCCCTCTCTTGATGACTTTGCTTCATCTCTCACTCGAGAGCAAGCTAAGTTAGCTAGCATGGGTATGGTGAAACCTTCTTCCTCTTCACAGGCACTTATTTCATCACAGGAGCCCAGAGATCAGAAGGCTTCTACAGGCAAAGGAAAGGAACATAAACAAAAGGATTCCGAACCTCATGAGCAACAAAAGGAGTCCTCATATTCATCCTCCTCTTCTAAGGGGAAATCATTAGGAAGGAGAAGTCTACATGTGCATATTGCAAGAGGGAAGGACATGCGGAACATAATTGTTACAAGAAGGACATTGATGAGTTGAAACATCTTCTTCAGAAACATCAAATTGATTTGCCTTCTAGGATGTCTGCATCATCTTCTTCTCCTCATTCTTCTTCTTCAGAGCAACATAACATAGGCACAGCTGGTTTACATACTTCATCAGATATGAAGGGACATGCTCTTTGTGCTTCTTTAGGTATTGGATCAGGGATATGACTTCTAGATTTAGGAGCATCTCATCATATGGTATCTTCGTAGTCTATGTTCACTTCCTTTGAGCCTTGCACTATGTCTCCCATTTTGATGGGAAACAATACTTACATGAGTGTTACAGGGAAGGGTTCTATTAGTTTTGGGGACCACTCCTTTCAGGATGTCTTGTGTGTCCCTCACTTGACACATAACCTTCTTTCCATCTATCAGATAACACATGGGGGTAATGGGAGATCTGTGGAGTTCACACCTGATTCGGTTATCATCAGAGACTTGCAGAGTAGAGCAGTCATTGTTGCTGGGATAGTGGATCACTCCTCTCGGTTGTATTCCTTCACTAATTTTTCTACTGGTGGTGCTTCTGTTCCTATAGCTGTTCCTCACACTTCGCGTGTGCATCATCATTCAGAGGAGAGATTTGGCTTCTTGAACATTGCTGTTCTCACTTCGGATCTTGTTCTCGAGCCTTCTGCTCCATCTCCTCCTCTTTCTGTTGCTTCTTTTGTTTCAGTGCAGTAGGATCTAGTTGATCATACATCTTTGGAGGTTTCTATTGAGTCTTCACCTACTTCGGCTTCTTCATTTGTTGAGGTCACACCTGCTTCTATGGAGACATCTTGGGCTGCACCTATTCCACCTTCAAAGATTTCTTTCATTCGACCTCTTCCCTCTCACTTCTTTCTGGAGATGCAGTTTCTTCACTTCTTTTGGAGTTACTTCATTCTGGGGGGGATCTATGGTGTCTTTCTTCCTCTCTTATGGGGGAATTCTTTCATGTATCTTTGTGATGAATGGTGTCCTTGGGGGGTCTTATGGAGTCCTCCATTTTTCATCACTTAGGTAGTTTATTGCATTCTATTTTGGGGAGGAGTTTTGTTCCCATGTGGTTTTCTCCTTTACCCCATTTGATTTAGTTTGCATTGCATTTGTACATGAGTACTTGATTAGGCCTTGTTGTCGGGACTCATATTTGCATAATTATTTGCTTCTCCCTAAGTTGCACTTATGGGGGGGTATTGGTGTAATTAATTATTTAATTACACTTTAGGATAAGTTTACTTAGGTAATTATTTATTTCCTAGGATAATTATCTTTTAATTCTTATCTTATCTTATTGAGCTGTCATTTTTTCTCAAGATAAGATTAGGGTTGCTTTTTCCTACTTTATTGCATCATTGCCTTTTCGAAGGCTTTTTACATTATTGTAAGGCATTGGCTATAAATAAGTCATTTAATAGCACGGTTTTTTCTTGCACCAAACTTGCTTTGGGGAGTTTGAGAACATCTTTCATTTTTGTTATGAATATATGTTGCATGTGATGGTGAACCTTTGCGGTGATTCTTGGAGGTGGGGTTTTCAACGCTACGCTTTTGATTCCCAAGATCATATGAAAATGTGAGGGAAGAGCATACACACCTCCAAGCACAAACAAGACCACCAATCAATGCAAACACTTGTCTTTTTAAGCCCAAATTGAGAGTGTGATTTGGCAAAGACACTTGTTCATTTTAAGCCCAAATCCAAATGTTCCTACTTTAAAAATCAAAGACACATAAGACCCTACAAGAACATGGATTATTAGTCTAGATAGTAATGTCTGTTGAACACCTAGAATAATGAGAGGGGGGATGAATCAATATTCTATTAAACCTTTTAATCATAATCCATCCAATAATCAAAACATATCCAACTGCAACTATGAATGAAAGCATGAAAGGAATCACACGATCACATAACACATGAACACTAGTATTTTTACATGGAAAACCCAAAAAGGGAAAAACCATGGTGAGGATTAGATCACAATATATTATAACTAGTTATAATATATTATAGGGGCTCCTTGCCAAGACACGCTGCCCTTATAAGGCTCACAACCATAAATATATATAAAATAGAAATGGCTATACAACCAAAATGTGAACTGATACAAAGTGCACCTTCCTTGTGCTGAATTTAGTTCCTTTGAAGCTCTGAATACAAAATACTACCTTTCTTATCACTCACTCAACAATTACAATAATTTTTCACTTATTTAGATCACATGTACATACAAATTCGTAAGTTCGCATAATATCATATCTTTCACATATCATATTTCATCTCATCTCTCTATACAACTCAAAAATGTCCCACATATATACCCAATTACATCTACATACATTGATTAGGTTAGCCTAATTAGATGTAGCCCTATTTTAATTCAAAGTCACCTTGTTGACTTCAAACTCGATTCAAATACTTCTTCAAACTCAAATCAAATGTGCAACACTTAATTTAGGTTGGCATAGATCTAAAATAGATCCCCTTAAAATCCACAATAATTAATTAATCTCTTCAACACATATCAATCATTAGGTCAGCTAGGAATCAGACCTAATCACAAAATAAGCCAATTGATTAACCACAAATGGTCCATCTAATCATATAAACATGTGCCATCAGGAATAAATAGATTACTAACATCTATAATCCATCTCCCAAAATTATAGATACTGATTCCAAATACCAGAGGAATGCAGACCAAATTACTCATACCTATTTACATTGTATAAAGCAAAAAAAAGGTTCTATGTTGAACTTCTGTTACTTGTAAATTTCAACCTGTTTACCCAAAATAAATGAAATCTTTATCATAGGTGTATATAGTAGTCCTAAATAACATACTATAACCTCATAATCCTATCTTATAACATGAGCGTTCTGGACCAAAATACTAGATTAAGATGTCTTCATTCTATTTACTAGTTTAGACAAACAATTAGTAATTAATGTTGGCATCAATGAAAACATAAAAAGAGATTCCTTCTTCATTCTTCCAACAATCTCCACCTTTGTCATTGATGGAAACATGTGCCGAAAAAGAATCTCCAAAAAACTCAAAACGTACATCAAACTTCTTCCAAAAACATCTCTTATCATTTTTCAAAACTTCAACCCAATTCTTCTCCCCCTTTGACATCAAGGAAAAAGGGTGTGATGGTAACACACATGTAAACACTAAAAATTGATGAATATGTACAAAAAAGCAATTGAAATGCATTGACTCCCCCTCAGGGAGTTATCCCAAAAATGAAATTTGATCATATGTACATTGGAAAAATTGAAAACAATTGAAACAATGAAATAATATACAAGTGAAATATGTTCACCCGAAGGAGGGGGCACCTTCAAGCTCCTTAAGGATTTCTTACCACACAGATTTTTCTTCAT
Source organism: Sequoia sempervirens (assembly GCA_007258455.2). NCBI lineage: Eukaryota > Viridiplantae > Streptophyta > Pinopsida > Cupressales > Cupressaceae > Sequoia > Sequoia sempervirens. The sequence continues at coordinate 206,245 of VDFB02004725.1, read as the reverse complement.
TGCAAATTTTCTTAGTAGTAGCAAGTGACTTGTACATAGACTCTAGTTCTACTAAACTCTCCTCATCTTCTTCCAGAGTACTTGGATCAGGATTTATCTTCTCAAGCTTTTGTGCATTAGTAAAGGAACTTGACACTAGAATGTGTTTGGTCTTCACAAAGTCCCCAAGTTGTCCAAATCTCCTTATTATGTCTTCTTTCTGCTATTGAAGAGTAAAAAACTTGTTTTGTAAATTTGTAATGGCAGTCCAAGAAGTATAATCATTGTCATGCATGAGGTCATATGTTCCAGAGGCATTAGTTATTTGTGACTCAATTAAGTCCATCAAGTCCTTAATGCCTTGAGTGGCATCTGACCACCTCATGCAATACAAAAATAAGGTTCTAGCCTCATCTTTACACTCCACTTCTTTGAGACATTCTTTTAATTTTGCATGTGTAGATGCACATTTGTCTTGCAATTCAAGTAACCTCTTCTGTAAAAATATTGATTCCACTCATTTCTCAATCTGCTCCTTTAGACCAAAGGCATAATCCTTAAGAAAATCAACTAGAAACTTTAATTTCTCAATGGGTGTCAATGATTTGTTAACTGTGGCACTAGGGGTAGTGTCTTGTAGAGACTTGATTGCATCATTAATTAGTTCAATCCCCTTTTGATGAGTCTCAATGATCTCCTTTCTTTCAGAGGCATGAAAAGTATCTCCAAGCTCTAACCTCTAGATTAGTGGGATCTTATTCACATCTATACTACCTTGATGCGAAGAGAGCTATATTAACTGGGAAGGAATAGTGAGTGGAAATCTCATCTATCTTGTCAAAAGACCCTTAAGAGTATTACTGGAGGATTCTTCAGTTGGCTTGGTTAGCTCCATAGTCTTTTTAGACTCTTCTTCATTCTTTCCAACCTCGACCTCTTTTTTATTCTTCTATTTCTCTTCTTCATAGTCTTTCCCGGAGGGATTTTCCTTTTGTTTGTCTTGGTTTTCATCCTCCTCTTCCTTATCATATTTCTTATTATTATTGTCCTTTTCTTCTTGACCTTCTCCTTCTTCATTTTTATTTTCTTCACCTTTATTTTCATTACCAACATCCTCATTTTTCTTGTCAAGTTGGTCTTCAACACCATCATTAACATCATTCTTACCTCGTTCTTGTTCTTGCTCATCATTATGGTTTTCATTATTTTCATTGGTGGCATATTTAGTATATTCCAGAGGAGAAAATTTCTTTGAGGAAGTAACTTTTTCTTTATCAAGCTCCTTACCTTAAGTAGTACCAAATGATGAAGCTACAATTATCCAAATTTCCCTACTATGTATCTCACAGTATTCACCATTTCTTGCTTTAGCTTGTTTTCTCTATCTTTTTCTCTACCCATAAGTATGGTTACCCTTTGTTTCAATCTAAACTATTTTATGTACACCCCAATCAGTGTAGCTTTATCATTCTTAGATAGAGAGGATCCAATTTCCTCTAGAGCATCAGATTTCATCTTGTCATCAACTTCTATTGCTTCTCACCTTCTTTCCTCCAAGGCTTCCCATACAACACTAGGAACCTTTTTCCTTACGTTATTCATGTCTACATCTAAAATGATGATGTACTGTATGATGGCTTCAATCATTGTTTTCTTGTCTTCCTCATCTACTTCATCATAAAATTTAGTATTTCCTTCTAATAGGCCATCATGCTCTAACATTTTATTAACCAAAGCATCTAACTTTATTGGTGTATGAGCTCTTACCTAAGGAGTTTTGTCTTCTTCTTTTCAAGCTTTGAAGTGCCTTCCTCTGATTTCTTCTCCTTATTTTTCTTATGTTTCTTATGGATGTGAATAGTGAAAGCTTCCTTTTCCTTTTCTATCTCCTCTTCTTCAGAGGTGTCCATAACATTAATCCGGGGCTTCTTTACTTCAGTGCTAGCCTCTTGTGAGGCACCTTCACTACTTGTGGAGAAAATTCTTATTCTTTTCCTTTTTAGTTCTTCTTCTTCTTGCAATTCAAGTTCAATTTATTCTTCTACAATAGCACTAAAATTACTCTCTCTAAATTCCTTTTGTTTCTTCCTCCTTCCAAAGGTAGCAAGGAGTGCTATTGGAGGTATATTCTTCCTTTCAGCAGTCTTGGTGCTGGGTCTGGAGGGTGCAGTCACTTCTTTTGATACTAGAGCACTGGGCTCTGCTTTCTTTCTTTTAACAGCTACAACACCAAAGGATTTTGGCAATCTAGAGGCAGAGGTGGAAGCTATTCTTCTTGATCTTCATAGTTTGAAGGACTCACCAGCTACTTTGGCATCCCTTTCTGCTTTGATTTCTCTTAATATTTCTACTTCTTCCTTTGAAATACCATGCAATCCAAAGTATTCATTTACTTGTTTAGTTACTCTTTTGTTTCTTGTAGGTGGTGATGTTTCCAAGTGTACCTCAGTAAATTTTTCCTCATATGTACCATGTCTCAGCAAGGAGGGGTCCTTAGGAATCTTTAGCAACACTTCAACGTATCCTTCAACATCTTTCTCTAAAACTTCATAAATGAGAGGATCAATCCATATTTTCCTAGGTTCAAAAACCTCTATTGTGCATTCATTAGTAGATACAAGGAAAGTTATTTCCTTTGCATACTTGTCCACTAGATTTTGAGGAATCCTCTCTCTATCATGCATGCTATTTTGAAATACTGAAAAGAATGCAGCCAATGCATTATCCCAGGCCTTGTAGTCACCAATATTGTGAATATAATAAAAAATTTGATGACCCATAGGTCTTCTTCTATCCCAAACAATGCCTCTTCTTATAGGTAGCTCCCTCAAAAAGTAAAACAATAATCACACAATTAGGGTTCTAAATTTGAAAGAATACTTATTTTCTTAGGTTTGTTTTAGATTCTCCAAAATTTTCTGCCAAAGCAACTCACATAAGTCATAATCCTTCCCATTCACCACCATATCATAAGCAACATAAATTTTAGTTTTGAACAATGAATTATCTTGGTTAGTGAAGTATATTTTGTGCCCTATCATGATTGAATCATACTTTACAACAAGTTTTATGATAGGTTTAGTTGTCAATGCTCTTTAGTCATAGGTTGCACCAGTTAGCTCCATAACCACTTCATTTTTCATAAATTTTAGTATTGGTATAGGTCCGGTATCACACAATCTAGTAATGGCCTTGATCACTTCCTTAGAGATTATTCTAGGCATGTTTGTCCACATAAAATTATCATGCATTCTACATAAAGTAATCCTTACATACTTTACATCTAATTCACTGCTATAATTGGGGAACCAATTCCAAACATCTAGTTTCTTTCACACTAGGTTGGTGTATTTTGGTTTCACTAAGAAATTATCTCCATTCATCTCATTATACCAAAGATCCTTAATCTTCTGGTGATTGTATTCATCCAATTTTCCATGAATGTAAACCCTTGTGTCCTCAATGGGTAAGACCCTAGAAGGAATCTTTGAAAAAGCACCTTTGGGGTCATTTTCAAAGACTTTCCATGAATATATTTTAAACTTAGGTCTAGGTCTCTCTATGATGTTAACTATAGTTATTGTATCCATTATAATCTTCAATTAAACCTAAAATTCTTATAAAATCCCTTCTATTTCAAACCCACAAAGCACAAATAGCTATAAACCTTTTACACGTTCAACGAAATCTAGGGATTGAACATTTTGCACCAAATTTCTTTGAATCACCTTTAACCCACTTTCAATTCACTCTACTTTTCTCCAAATGCATAAAAGTGATTAGAATTAACTTAGAAACTCACTTTATGCCTTTCCAAATTTCCCTAATTTCACATTGACTACTTCGAGTCCCAAAAAGCTAGTAAATAGTTCATTGATACACTATAAACCCTAAAATGCTTCGTAATTCTTTAGATTTGCATTTTTTCTACCAATTTCTTTTCCAAAAGCTTAAGCATACCATTTTACACCATATATCTTTGTGCACTCCTTGAAACTCCATATTTTTAGGGGGTTGTTATATTTCTTTGTTATTGCTCCCCATAAGCCCATGCCTAGGTTTAATTTCCAAGAGAATTATCTAAACCTGAGGGAGGTACGAATGCATTTGATTCATCTTTGTTCCCAGGTTCCTCTTTCTTTCTCCAAATATTCTCCATTTCCTTCTTTTCTTCAATAGGATAGATTTTCTTCACAGTTTCATTCCTCTTTTTTGGATTAGTTTGCCTTCCATTCTTGCTTCTACAAAATCTTGAAATGTGTCCAAGTTTGTTGCAATTGCAGCATACAACATTTTTTTGCTTCTACAAAATCTTGAAATGTGTCCAAGTTTGTTGCAATTGCAGCATACAACATTTTTTTGACCAAACTGACTTCCATTCAATCTTGATCTACACTGGTTAGCCTTGTGTCCAAATATGTTGCATGTATAACAGTAACCATTGAAGGATTGAAGCATTCTACCAGTATTAAATCTATTCATCATTCGACTTCTACACTCAATAGCTCTATGTCCAAAATTCTTACATGCAAAACATTGTCCAGAAAAGGATCCACCATTTTGATTCATTCTACTTCTACATTTTATAGCCTTATGTCTAAATTTATTGCATGAAAAGTAAATACCATTGAAAGATGGGTACCTTTGAGCATTTGGTTATCTGATAGGGGGTCTTCCAGCATTGCTTCTTTGATTTCTTATCTATCTTCCATTGCCTTGAGTCTGCTTTTGATTATTAGCCTTGTTAGGAGTTGAATTGGCCTTTGATATTTCTCCTTCTTCAAGTCCCAATCCACCCTTGTCTTTAAATGGTTTTTGTCCTATAATTAGTTCATCAAGCATTGTAGTACTTGGTTTGAATTTTTCCTCATGAGCTCTTTATTTTCCCAAATCTGATCTCAAAGTTATCACTTCTTGTTCAAGTCTTGTGCATTCATTAGTCTTGCTTTATATAGTTGCATTTAGACAATCCTCAATTCTTTTCTTTTCTTCCACTTGTACTTTCAATTTGGTGATATCTTCATTTTCCTTCAATTGTTCATTAAATTCTCTATGTCTTTCTCTGAACTTCTTTATTTGTTCTCTCAAATTCTTGATACATTCATTTCCTTCCTCTAGGCTTTCCTTTATAATTTTGTTCTCACCTTCAACTCTGTTAAGATCTTCAAGAGCAAATTTAATTTCTTCTCTGTCAAACATGTAGTCATCTTCTATATATTCAATTGCAAAAATTTCTTCTAGAGGAATACGACACTTTTTATCAGGCATGTGTTCAAATTGCAAGATCTTCCTCAAGTTGTTAGGCTTCTTAAAAGGATCTAGGTTCTGATACCAATTGTTGAACACCCAAAATACTGAGAGGGGGGATGAATCAATATTCTATTAAACCATTTAATCATAATCCATTCAATAATCAAAACATATCTAATTGCAACTATAAATGAAAGAATGAAAGGAATCACAAGATCAGATAACACATGAACACAATCATTTTTACATGGAAAACCCAAAAATGGAAAAACCATGGTGAGAATTAGCTCATAATATATTATAACCGGTTATAAGATATTACAAGGGCTCACTACTAGGATACACTGTCCTTATAAGGCTCACAACTAGAAATAGATATAAAACAGAAATGGCTATACAACCAAAATGTGAAATGATACAAAGTGCACCTTCCATGTGCTAAATTCAATTCCTTTGAAGCTCTGAATACAAAATACTGCTTTTCTTAGCAGTCGCTCAACAATTCATAATAATTTTGCACTTATTTTGATCACACACATAAAATATTTCAAGTTCACATAATAGCATGTCTTTCACATATCACATTTCATCTCATCTCTTTATACAACTAAAAAATGTCCCACATATATACCCAATTACATCTGCATATATCAATTAGGTCTGCCTAATTAGATGTAACCCTATTTAAATTCAAATTCACCTTTTCGAATTCATACTTGATTCAAATACTACTTCATGCTCAAATAAAATGTGCAACACTTAATTTAGGTCAAAACGAATCTAAAATAGATCCCCTTAACATCTACAATACTTAATTAATCTCTTCAACACATATCAAGTATTAGACTGGTCAAGAATTAGAGCTAATCACAAAACAAGCCAATTGGTCAACCACAAACAATCCACCTGATCATATAAACATGTGACATCAGGAATATATAGAGTAATGACATCTATAATTCATCTCCCAAAATTATAAATTATGATTCCAAATATTTGAGGAATGCAGACCAAATTACTCATACCCATTTACACTATATAAAGAAAAAAATGTATGCCAAACTTTTGTTACTTGTAAATTTCAACTTGTTTATCCCAAATCATTGAAATCTTGATCATAGGTGCATTTAGTAGTCCCGAATAACATACTATAACCTCATAAGACAATCTTATAACTTGAGCAATTCCAGACCAAATTAAGATGTCTTCATTCTATTTACCGGTTTAGAAAAACTATCAGTAATTAATGTTGGCATTAATGACAACACAAAAAGATGTTCCTTCTTCATTCTTCCAATAGTTTCTTCTCTCAACAAATGCCACAAGCTGCAAATCAAATGTTAGTAACACCAAAACCCTCTACCATAATGAATGGAAAATGCAAGAATTAAGAAATTCTAGATTTGTACCCTTTTTATCATAAATAGGCAGTCTCATTATTATGTGTCATGAATGTGATAGACTATTTCAGGTAGATGTGGTGAACTAGATAGTGACTACGGTGAATGAGTTGGTGACTAAAATAGACTGTTTAATCAAATATGGCTTATTATCATGTAGACGCATCGCACTGCTTCACCGATGCAACACACAATTTGAAAGCTACAAAATCCACTAAATATGTATTTTTTTTGAAAATATAATGATAGAAATTATGCAAGTAATCTATCAAGATGTGAGAATTAAAACCAAAAACCAGAAAAATGATAGAAAACCACAATAGTAGATAATTTTGATAATTTTCCCTAAAATAAGTAGATGTGGTGCTTTGTGCCACAAATGTAGCTCAAAAATCTATGAATGTGTCTCGATGTACAATGAATGCATTGTTTCATACTGCGATTAGATCTCACTATGATGAAAATACGTTGTTTTGTCATGCAAATGTGTCATTATACCTTTCAAATGTTTTTCAAACCTAAAAACTCAAAATTTCTCACAATTTTTTTCAAATCCGGTTATATTCACACCGGGTTCACCAATGTAGAATAGGGTAAAATCATGGGGAAAGGCATGAATCAATAGTATAAACCACCAACTACCTAAAACTCAAGCCCTAAAGACCCTAATCCAATAATGAAGCACAAACGAACATAGAAACTTAAATAACAAAGCAATAATACCATAATTCCTACTCCATGGTTGAATCACCTTCACTACTCTTCTCCATTTTGCTTTATATTGCTTGCTTGCCCTCAGATTTATAGTGTGCGAGAATAATCCAAGTGATAGTGACAAAAAAATATCAAAGATAGTGGTTGTACTTGTAGGGTTGAAATGAAAGTGATAGGTCTGTTTTATACAAAACCAAATTTGAATAAAGAGCCAAGATTAAATCATGAAGATCAATGGATGAGATTGCTTTGAGAAGCAAAGAAATAGAGTTAGGGAAAAATAGGGTTTAATTAAGGATGGACGGTGGAGATTAAATGGTGATAAAGCCTTATCAAGGGTGGAAATTAATTGAGAATAAAAGAGGAGATTGGCACAAAAAAAGAGGTGGCTAGAGTAAATTAAATAATTATTTAATTATTTAATTTAGGAGGGAAAGTTGACTTTTAATTAAAATAAATATTTAATTAAAAGTAGAGGAAAATGATAAATTAGTAAATAATTAAAACAATTATTTACTAGTGGAGGAAAAAGTGGGAAATAATTAAATAAATAGAATTTATTTAATTATGGAAGAAACAACTAATGAATAATCAAATAATTAAAATAATTATTTAACTATAGAATGAAAATGAAAACAAGTAATTAAATAAATGAGAATTAATTTAATTATTGAGAGAAAGGATTAATTAGAGTGACACAAATAAATAAATAGTAATTTATTTAATTAATCAAGGAAGAAAAAAAGGAGAAATGAATTAATTAAATAATTAAAATTATTTAATTAATAGAAGAATATGACTTTAGACAATAATTAAATAATTAAAATTATTTAATTATGAAGGGAAGAAGGGGAATTGATGTGGAAAGTGGTGTTAGCAAACGTAGGACATTTTTTAGTGTCTACACTACTAATCAGAGTTTTACCTAAGTATGATATGAAGGTGGGTATACATGTCTTAATGTGTTTTCAACATGTCTACAATGATATTTTTCTAGTTTGGTGTACCACACTTAGTGACAAGTTTCAAATGTTTTGTCTAAGGCATTCAAAATGTATTCTCTAAGATAGAGTCACAGTGTTTTGGTTTGCATCCTTCCACAAAGAAAGATTTAGTCTTATAGTTTAGAAGATAATTTGATGGAGATGTGAAGGTGTTATATCCAAGGTTTCACACCAATATTCCTTTTGCAGTGAAATTACAAGTGACAGAGTGTCAACCTAGGCTATGGCAGAGCAAAGTGGTTTAGAAGGCTTGTTGGAATGCTCCACATTCCTCTAGACATGAAGATTTGGCCAAGTGGTTTTGAGGATATACTCAGTGATGTCCAATTCATGCTTTATTGAAGTTTCAAGTAATCTGGTGCTCCACAAGTTTAGTTTTTCAAGTGACAAAGTATTACAATTGATTTCAGATGCTTTATCTTCATCAGAACACATGTTTGAATACTTGCACCAACAAAATATTGTGTATTTTAGTTGTATGATTTTGTGTGGACACTCCACATGTCTCATAGTTTCTAAGGTATGAAGCGCATACAAATATCTTTCTTGTTTCAAGTTTTTTTGTGAAGTTATGTTTTCATTGTGGCCGACTAAGGTATACCGGTTATTTGCACCACAAGTCCAAGTATGAGTGTAGTTTATGGACTGATTGAAGAAGTTGTAGGGTCATGCCAACTCATTTGGGAGAAATGTAAATAATGTTTTATCATTTTTGTATACCGCCAATGGATATGTAGGTTGACATGTTACAAGTTTCATATTTGCTTGTTTAAGGTCAACTGAATTTGTATTTTGTAAGCATGTGGATCAATTATATAGAAGATAAAATATGAGAAGAGAGGTATAGAAGTGTATGAAGATGTATAAGTGCATGATCAGAGTGTGATAAGATCCGCCTTAAACCTAATGTGAAGAATTGATGACTATTAGTGGGTTGAAGCCATAAAGTCAGTCATATTTCAATTGTTTTCTTGTTTAATTAGGGAGTAGTAGATTACTTGGGTTATAGCCCCTAAAAAATGTTGTATAAATAGGGAGTAGTAGCTTCCTTGGGTTGCAACCCTAGAAAATTTTTGTAGCTATAATTTACTTCTAAGGCTAGATTAGTTTAGTAGCCCCTAGTAGTATTTCTTATCGTGCCTTTTCCCCTATGAGCCCTTATGGGGTTTTCCATGTAAATTTGGTGTCAACTTTTTTCTTGTGTGGATGCTTATCTTCTATCCTATTTTGACTAAGTAGATGAATGCTTAATTGTTATAACTTAGCATCAATAGTTATGAATTGGGATTAAATTTTTGAAGTATATTGATTCAACCCCCTTCTTAGTATTTCAGTGTGTTCAAGAAAGAGATTAGGGACCAGAGAGATGGTGAAAAATTGGGGTTTTGAGAAGAATCATATGATTGTTGGTAGTTGGTCAACACTCCCCTCGAGATTTGTGACATGGACTAACCGCCTCCCGTGGATCTGTTAACTCTGGCAGTTATATCAGGCATTAATAGGTCAACGTTTTGGTGCAATGACAATTGTGGGGCTAACAATTGGTATCAGAGCCAAAGGTGTTGGGTTTGAATCCCCTTGGCTTGCATTGAGGGGGAGATTGTTGGCAGCTAGTTAGTGCTCCCCTCGGGATTCGTGACATGGACTAACTTCTTCCCGTGGATCCATTAACTCTAGTGGTTGTATCAAGCATTAACAGGTTGACCTTTTGGTGCAACAACAACCATGGGGCTTGTTGTGCCTTCTGTGCACATGCTCCGCTTGGATCGAGGACCCCATCTTTTTATTTTTCCTATTTTTTATGTCAATTCATGTTTGCCTCAATTTTTGTGCCCTTATTTGTGTACCCAAGTTGATCAAAATTCCTTCAAAATGTTAATACCCGTGATTCCTAGCCAATTGACAAAATTTTATGAAGTCTTGGGAGTTTTCAGAAGTTTGAATGTAGGTTTTCCTTATGCGAAAGCCATGCCTTTTTATGTCATTTGCGATAATTGTGTTGTGGGTCTCCATCTACGGAACTCCATCTCCTCATCACCATTCTCTATGACACCCTCCTTTCGCCTTTCCACAACGGGCTTCTTGCCCGCTACTTCTTGTTGTCATTTGCAGGAATCTTCATGTGGGTCGCTAATTGTAGGATGTCGTCTTTGCGACGCCATTCCCTAAGACATCTGATCTTTTCTTTTTTGCACAGTCGTTCGCACCTCGACGCCTACTCCTTGTATTTTTTCATTATACATCATGTGTTTTTCAAAATGCTTGCATTAAATTCCCTGCATTAATGGTGTTAGGGCTTATAAATAGGCGTGTCGACCTGTCATTTTCTCTTGCACATTTGAAATATAAAGACCTTGGTCTTGGTGAACTACTACCGAAGTGATTGGTTCCAATGACCAAAACTCCATTCCTCTCCACCTTTCATGCAATGGAAGGTAGGTATCATTTTCCCCTTCATTGTTGTATTACTTAGATTCGTCGAGAACTATTTGACTAGGGTTTCAAGGTTTTCCATTTAGAAATTTGTGTTGTTGCTGAATTCATAGTCAATTTGATAAGCTCACAGGAACTGTGATTAGACCCCCTTAATCAATCTTCTCGAAGGATTAAATGAACACTGCTACTTTGAATTTGCAACCTCATGAGCTTATAGCTAGTAAACTCTAGGTCACAAAACCTTTAAGTTTAAATATCATCATGAGATTTCTCTTATGGGGGGGTGCCTCTGACATGTCATCCCAACAACATGAGTGAATGGGGTATCCACCTCCATATCCTCCATGGGCCAAAACTTAGGGTCATAAAGCTCATCAAAATTTCAAGTATTGAAAACCTTCACAGAGAATCTATCATGGGGAATTGTCGGCAAAAGGCTGCTAGACTTAAGCTATTTCAAATAGTGAAACCTAACCCACCTTCTGAGCAATAACTTCCACTCCATTAGCTCCTGAAAACATCAAGACCAAACATGAAAATGATAGTCTTTAAGACCATTGAAAATTTCCCTTGCAAGAAGACATTCACAGAGGGCTGTAACACTCAAGCCACCTTTCAAATGGTGAAACATGAGTGGCATCCTACTCAACGGCCTCTGCCTACACCATGTCTACAAATATCAAATTGAAATCTCAAAACCACCAAGTTCAAAAGGCCTTGTGGATTCTTCCCTATGAAATTTTGTAGGCGGAAAGTTGTTTGACCTAAGCTGTTGTTTAGCGACAAATCATAAATGACAATTTTCCTAGTGGCTTCTGTCCTGGCATTTTTTGCATCCTCTCAATTTTAGCCTCCTTGACATCTTTGAACACTATGTGAGATAATTTTGAGTTGGGTACTTGGTACGGGATGTCTCTTACATATTTCTGCTTGTGGGAAGCCACCCGACTCAAGACATTGATAACAATGAAGTATAAATAGCCTTCCACTTGGCGACTTCCACTTTACCTTGCCCCACATGACCCTAATGTTTTCTCAAATCACAAAGTCAACTCCAATCTCACTTCCCACATGTTGAATGACCCCTTTGACAAGGTTCAACCCACAATATCAAAGTCCCAAAACCCATGCAATTTATCCCATGCGGGATGCCATTTGTGGGTCTTCATGAGCCTAATGTCGCTAATCAACTGCTTACCCTTAGATGACATCCACATTAGTGGCACTCACATACCATCTCTTTGCACATAGAAAATGACAAAAAATTCAAAGAATAGTGATTTAACACGACCCCCACATGTATTCTTCACATGCCAAATTAATGTAACTAAAAATGGCTAAGTATAAAATTGTTATGGAGATTGGGAGGTGGAACTCTGTTTGCAGAATGCCATAGCCCCAAGTCCATTGTTAGCGGCATAACTTAAACAACTTTCTGAGTAGTGGCTTTCGCACTGTAGTTTTTCGCATAAGCCTATGAGACAAATTGAACCAAATAAACTAATCCTCAGTGCTTTAATATTCATTTTTCCCTTGACTTAATGAGTTCACATTAAAGTGACTTGGAGTTCTTCCAATGCGGAAATATCCCTGTGAAACTCCATTTGCAGATTGTCGTGTCCTCTGAGCCATTTTAAATAACATTAACATTGGCATCTTTTGTAAAACGAAAACCAACACCTTGAAACCCATAAAGCTAAAAATCTTGTAAACAAGCATAAAATGATGAAATTTAATGAATGTAATGGATTCTTTGAGGTATATGGATGCATTTAATGACATTTTAGCATGATTTAACTAGTGTTTCGCTCTCTTGATTTATTGAGGAACTTACTATATGTTCTTTGTGTAGGATTTATGGAACCAATTGAGAAGATTGATAAGGGCAAGAAGAGTGAAAAAGATACAAAGGGAGAAAAGGAAAAGGCCAGGATGAAGTACAAGTTCCACAAGGTCGAGTGTGCCTCAAAGATTGTCTCATAATGGGATAAGGTGACAGATACAAATTTGGGTCACATAAGCATAGGTGAATTTAGACAATGGGTCTTGGTTAGCCCAAAGATTAAAGAGGCTTGGAAGGTAAAGAAAAGTGGGATTGCAAAAGTGGAAGGTTTCCCTCTAGCTCTAATTAGCCTAGAGTTGATCTTTGCATGCAAAGAATGTTATCATCAACAAACTAGGAGAATAGTTATTGTGGACAAACAGGTGCTAGCTGATTAGACTCCTATGTCAATCAAAAGAAGATTTTCGATCCCTCTATTTGAAAAGATGGAAGAGACTGAGAAAGAATATTCTCTAAACGTGTGGAAAGCTGACCCCACTGCTGCAAAAAAACCATAAATCATACATAGTTGATCAAAAAGGAGGGGCAGTTCCAATAAGGTTCCTCAAAAGCTATATCGAAGTGACTTCATGGAAGAGTTCAACAACCTCATAATGCTCTTAACTAGGGTAATGGGACACCCTACTTCCTCAATCTTCGAGGAATGAATATGGTACATTGTGGAGGATATCCTTAGGGGCAAAATGAAATTCCATTGGGCAAAGATAATTAGTGATAGTTTTCATAATTAGTTTGTTGCAATGAAGAATACCAAGGAGTTCTGTATGACCTCCTACATTGTATATCTTTTGGTAGTTACTTTTCCCTACAAAGGGTTGAATTGTGTTGGTGAATTGGGGACAAAGAAAGGGAAAAACCTTGTCTATGATTGTTACCCACAATTGCAATATAGAAATTACAAGAGAGATTATAGGCAGGCCAATGATACCTTCATAATGCATATTGTTTAGACTCTATTAAAGGACTACCATAGAAGGATTCCTCACAATGCGAAGGCATTGGTCAAGAACTTTGGATACTAGTTTATTTAGTTCCCCAAGTTTACTTACATAAGAGCCGAGGAAGGGTTCCCATATCATCTACCAAGGTACCCTAGTGATAGAATGATTTTATTGTAATTGACTCAATAGTTGCAAATGGCCCATTCATTATTGCATGAGAAGCACCGTGTTGGGGTTCCATACCCTATAGTTTTTGTTCAAGGAGTATACTTGTGCCCCATTGCCCCTTGCACAAATTATTCTGAAAAGGAACTCATAGAATACAACTTAGAATTGCATACAAAGTGATGAGTCTTGGACCCTCTAGGAAAATTGAAGAAGCAGGTTGGAAGATAGTTTTCCCACAAGCCCCATATTGAAGACTTTTGGGAAAATTATGATGACGATCATGAGGTTAGGAGAAGGCATTGCATTAGAATGACAACAAAATTGGTTAATTCTATTGACCTATTTCCAGTTCCTGACCACGTGGTTGATGATGAGAACACTTTGGATGATGGATACAATGTTCTTTCCAAAGTGTTGTTGCCAGTTATTGACTAGACTATACCAGAGGTCACAAATTTGGACACAATCACTTGCCCAATAGATCAAAGAACTAGGAAATCATTAGATAATCAAGTGGTGATGAGTGTCACTGCATTCCTCACCATTTAACTTATCAATGTCAACCCAGGGCGGTGTCCATGGAAATATGCAAGAGGGAGAAGAAATCAATTGCATGACATGCTTTTCCTACAAACAAAATTGAAAGAAAATGCATGAAATAAATTGTTGGAATCAAATCTAATCTAAGAGCTTGTAAATGAAATGCTGGAATTAAATTTATCCTAAAAAAATTGTAAAAGGAAATACTGGAAATGTAATTTTGGAATCTAATCTATCCTAGGAAACTTGTAAAGGGAAATATTGGAAATGTAATTGTTGGAAATGAAATTATTGCTAAGAAATAAAACTACAAACAACTGCTGCTAAAAACTAAACCATATTATTTTATAAAACTCTTCCCCATTTGATTCCTTGATTACAATGAATTTATAGAATTCCTATCTTCAACTAATTTCAAATATGAGACTTAATTGTTGTGTAACAACTTTCTAGAAGATAGGAACATGTGTTGAGGGAAAAATATGAGTCTTTCCTTCATTTTGTTGAGTCAATCTTCTTTGGTCGTCCAAAACAAATATGCCTATTTTTCAGCTCCTAAACAAGCTCCAAAAAGACATTTGAGTGCTGAAAAATTCATGTCTTTCCCTTGTGCATCATTAAAACTCATAAAACAACTTCTAGATGCTTGCAAAAAGGTTCAAACTACCCAAAATTATCTCCTAGATATGCTCCATTTGTTTGCACAACCCAACAACCTACCTTAATGCTTGGAACTTCCCCCTAGATGCTCTCAACTATTGTCCCTTAACTACTCATAGAAGCCCAAATTTCTCAACCTCTTCATAAATGATCCTTCACTTAGTTTCAAGAATTCTAAAGCATAGCAACAAAAAGATGAACAAATTCCAGAAATTCCAAAGCATGGAAGAAGATTTCTAGAGCATCATACTGGTGAATTTTTCTCTCAAACCATGAACTAGGTTTTCATAAAATTTAGTGGGTTTTTTCACCTTCTTGTCTTTGAATTTCTATCCAAAAATATCAAGAACCTATATCGTAATTTCAAGACATGATGAAATCTTTGACTATTGCAACTGAAAATATCTTACTTTCCTCATCATATCTAGTCTTGATAAACTTCATAATTAAGAAAAATACATGCTTTTATTTGGCTAATAGATGAGACATTTTTTTGTCTCATCAAGTGGCTCAATGGAAACAACAAGGTGTGGAGTTGACATATGGGGAACTAGAAGATGGTATTGAAAGTGAAACTAAAAGTGGCGTCAATGCAGGTTTTGCATAGGAGGCCCCAAAGTCTCCACTACTGACTTAGTCAAAGAAAAGAAAGGATGTGTCAAAGCAACATCCCAAGTAGAAAGTGTATAGTAGAAAGGAAGTTGAGGGGCAAAGACTGCCTAAGGAGGCCAAGAGAATGGGAACCTTCATTCTCGATATGCTCCCTATTCAAGAAGAAGAGTCCTTTCCATAGGAGGAGGAAGTTGGGAAACAACCATCACCTCCACGTACCACTTCTACACTCCCAACTGTCATCACTGCATCATCTCCTTCCACTCCATTATCATTTCCTGTATCCTCCCCACCCACTATGGATATCTTTTTACACCTTACCTCTGCTTCCCTGACCACTCCTGTGGTTGTATTGACCCCTCATCATCAACCTCCTCCCCTCTATCATCTTCCTCACTTTCACCCCCATTTCTTACTTTCTCTACCCTACCACCCTCTATGCCCATTACCTCTATGCCACCTATTTCCTTTCCCAAGACCTTTGTCTCTTATTTACAAAACATGCCACCCCAATTTTCAAAAAATAGTTTGACCCCTCAGGCTAAATTATTTATGGCTTAACTTGCCGCTTCACTACCCGTCCCTCTGCCTCCTAGCGAGCCACCAAAAATGGAGGAAACAATGCAAATATGTGAAGGGATGGAGAGAAGAAGTGAGGAGCGACTTACAAAAATGGATGATATTGTCAAGGACCGTAAAGACTCAGACTGTGATGATTATCATGAGCATGTTGATGATGGTTTAAGGATTGTTGATTTAGATGCAGTTGCCTCAGATGAAGAAGGGCCTCAAACACCCAAGGACAAAGATATGAGTAGGTTCCACACTTATTATGATGTGGATACCTTCGACCAAGAACTAGAAGATGAGCAACATAAAGAGCATGATGACAAAGGGGAAAATCTAGAGGAGCACCACGTCAAGGAAGAGCTAAATGACACAAAGATTAATGTAGGGAAGGATGATGAAATACTAGAAGTTGACCAAGATGAGGGACCCTAGGATAAAGAAATTCCTCTAGAAGAAGATTGAGATAAAGAGAAGAAAAGTGATGATGAAAAGAAAGATGAGCTAGCCTAGGAGGAAGAAAATACTAATGAACGAAATGTAGAATTCATTGAGTCTAACAAAGGAAAATAAATAATACAATAAGAAGAGTGGGATGAAGCAAATAAGGACACTGAGGATGCTCCCAAGAATGAGGAGGAGGAGCTTTCAAAGGATCAAGGAGATGGGGATAATGAATTCAATACTACATCCCTTGACCATCAAACAGAGATCCCCTCTTGGTTGGAGCAACAACTAAAGACTAAAGCTCCTGTACTTTCTGACCCAAAAGCTTGCCTAGAGGCCATATTGGATCGAGTCCAAGTCAAGACGTGGGAGAAGAAGAAGCTCAAATTTAGATCTCACATCACTACAGACTCATTGGGCTCTCGTATATTGTAGGTGAAAACTCTAACAACAAATAAGGATGCAGACACTATATAGGCCAGGGATTATTAAGTGACCACCATCAACCTAGGCTCCACCTCCATAGCCCAAAAGATAGATGAATTCCAAGGCTCTGTTAATACCATCTTACAATAATTGGACAAGGATCAGGCCATGAAGGAAGAATTAAAAGTGTAGGTGGCTGAATTGATTGCCTTCATACAACAATGGGCTACTTCGGAGAAGAAGCTTTAGTGGAATCACCAGCACTTGCCATATTATCAAAGGAAGAAATTAATAAAATGAAAAGAATGCAAACTTGGACCAAGTCCACATCGAATTGGCTCAAGAAGGTGATTGATCGGGGTAGTAAATCTATCCACTGTGGGGTGAAAATGCATAATCATTTCCTGCGATTGATAAATGAGATCGAGAAGGTAGTAGAGACATGTAAATATTTTTATGATCTATACAATATAACATACCCCAAGTTAAAAAGAATTTTGAAGCTATAAACATATGTATGGGAGAAGGAATTAGCTCTACCAAAAGAAGACCATTGGCTACTTGAAGCCTGGTTATTCAATTTTGAGTTCAGAAAAGGGGTGTTGGAAAAGTCAATGATTGAGATGGATGATGTCTTCGCTTGGATCCTTGAAAGCTTGGCTGAATGTGACGAGTCTCTAGAATTATTTGTAGGAGTTAAAATGTCAGCCCAAGAATTGGATTGTGATTCAATAATGTGTGAATTCTAGAGGAGAATGGATCAAGGGACCAAGAAAACTATTTGGAAATTTCATGGATTTTGCTACACAAGCCTTCACTCGCTTAGAACAAGTCATTCAGAAAGGAAATTAATAGGAAATCCTATATGAAGAGTCGATAGAAGAATTCAGGATGCTTGATTCCAACATCAACAAATCTGACTTCTCGAAGGACAATAAGCTCTTAGCTGTTATAGGGAAATATGCCCATTATGCTTTAGTGCAAAAAGAGGCTGGAAATGCCATAATAGAGGAAAAATATCTAAAAAGGTAGCTAAAAGAAAAAATTAGCTACAAGACAAAATTGGCTAAAAGATAAAATAGGAAAAAGACAAATAGAAGCCAATTTTATATTGTAAAATTTTGTCCTTATATTGGGTGATGTGAAAGCCCTAACTTGTAATGAATCTGGGCCATTCATTGTGGATTAATCTTGGCCATTCATTTATCTTTTGGAAAACTATAAATAGGGGCATCCTCTCATTTTTAAAGGGAGAGATGAGTTGTTGTAAAGACATTATGTAGTAATATCAAAGAAAACATTGAAGTTTTGTGTTTCTTTATGTATTGCTCTTTATGTGTGCATGATTCAACCTCCATATGTTATTTCAGCTTGTTTTATTTACTGTTTAGTTTATTTCTAGCTAGTAATTTCTGAACTACTTTAATGGTGGCCATGTGTTATAGTATTTTATGCACTTCCAAGTCATGCTTTTGGTGTTTTTATTGATGATAGAATAACTTTTAAAGCTAGTATGAGCTCATTTATTTACTACACTTAACTTCAACTATGTATGTGTATGCTCAATGTGTTCATGTTGCAGTCTAAAAATATAAAGTAAACCTTGGAAGATGGCACTGGTTTTGTTATACTATAGATGATTCTTGGTTAAGAAAAACTTGGTTTGGGAAGTCTGTCTACCATAGCACTGGTTATTATTCCTACTATCCATAAGTTGAATAAATCTCTCTAAACCTTAAATTCCTTTGACTTTTCTTTAAATCTGAATTAAAATTACAATCACAACATCATAGTAATGTTAAATCTGATGAACAAGATGAGTTTTAGACTACTTTCATAAATTTTATACTATTGTTCATTACTTCCATAATTCTAAAACTTCATTAAAGACATGAATATCCCATGCTTTGTGAGCCATAAAGGCCTCTTGTGATTACCAACAAATCACACATCATCATTTGAGTTGTTTTCTACACAGTCATGACTTGACATTTGAGAGACCTTGAGGTGGTTTTCTGAAACTTAGTTGCAACAAATTACCTTTCAAGAGAGACTTAACACTTGTGTTTTTATTTGTGTTGAGAAGCAAAAAAACACTCATCAACAGGGCCAACAATGATTTCATGGGTTGATGAAGTGGACACTGAGTGACCTACCCTCTCTTCTACTAGAGGTGTGTCAAAAAATGTGTTGATAGAGAATCGAGGGGGGGGGTTTCTAGGATATGGCTTTGAAATTGGTGGAAAGCCATGAAAGAAATAGGAAAGACAAGTGGACTTGATGAGAGAATGCTCACCTTTGCAACTACTAGTATGATAGTTGTAATTCTAGGAAATTAGAAGAACCTAATGGTTGGGGTCTTCATTTCACAGATCATGTAGATATAGAGAGACCTCATGTAGGAAGTGCAAGTGGCCTATGGATGCAATGGGTTAATTTTCCTCCTCAGTATTAGTGGTACAATAATCATGAGTTTGGGAGTCAAGTGAATAGGAAGGGGCAGGCCCATTCTACAAAGATGATGTTGTATCCAAGGAGGTGAAATATGGGACCTTCAGACACAAGGTTGGAATAAAGAAAATCAGAGTGGGGAATATTTTGGTAGGGAATCTTAGTGGAAAAATTCTCACCCACCAATATTAAAAAAGAGGTTAGATTTAGAGAAAAATGTTTGATCTAGGCATTTTAACAATGGTAAGCCCATGTTCTTCCATTGATTTGAAACATGGAAGAATTCGACTCCTCAAGAGTGAAGGAATTTTAAGAATATGAATTATTGGAAAAATCCTATGGAATTAATTGATGGGGGGTTCATGAAAAAATCTCATGGAGGTGATCAGTTCCAGATGTAAGTTTGTTGGACCCTAGGATGGATGAAATGCTAGTGGATCTAGAAGAAAATAATCTATTTTTTTAGATTTGGGGTGAGGGTTTAGATCTCTCACAAATTCATTCATGGGTGCATGAAAATTCTACGAGTCTTTTGATCTTTACCTCTTGTCATAGGAGGATTTTTTGGTTATTTTTAATGATTGGAAATTAGTGGAAAGTGTCTTGGTTAATGGTCCCTTTTGGTTTGAAAACCTTTTTTTTCATGCATTCTTGGAAGATAAATTTTAAAGAAATAGATTTCAAGGATGTAAAATATCTTGTCTATTTTGATTTTCCAATCCTCCCTTTTGAGTTCTCTAATCAGTTTTCTTTAGAGACGATTGGGTCTTCTATTGGGTTGTTTAAAAAATCTAAATGTTTGGTGGAAAATGTCTCCCCTCTTTTTTGGGTCTGCATTCTCTTGGAAAATATTAAGATCCCTCCAATTGCTATGAATATAATTTCTAAACGAGGGGTTTGACACCAAAATATTGTATTGAAGAAATATTTTATTGGGAAATGGGTAATTTCAATAGATACATACGTTGCTTCTCTCCAAAGAGGTGTGAGGTATAATAATGAAAATATTGTTTCAAATATGATGTCTAAACATCCTCTTGTAGAATATTTGGGAATGTTGTAATTGAGGATATCACTATGCAAAATAATAATATCCCTTCCTTTGGGTGTCTAGTTAATCATGAAGAAAATTATGTTACCATCCCTCATGATGAGATGGTTTCTTCAATTCTAGATGTAGTGAAATCTACTCCCTTGGAGATTCCATTCAGAAATGATGTTTCTAAAGAGAAATTGCTATATTTGGTTAATGAGATAGTAGAAAAAGCTAAGAATGAATTAGTGGAAGATATTGTAGATGAGATTGTAAGGGAGGATGATTTGGAGAATAATTTGGAATCCCTTCCAATTTCTCAATCTAAGGTCGATAAAGGGAAAATTGTAACACCCAAACCTAAGAGAGGAAGAAAACCAAACAACCAGAAAATGCAAATGGAAAATGTTGCAAGGATTCAAACAACTCTTGAGAATAAATTAAGGTCAAGTAGTAAAAAAAATTGTTTGGGAAATATGGTGTTCCTTCAAACAGTAAAAATAAATAGTTGGAGGTGGTTGTGGGGTCCCAAAATACCCTTGAAATGAACCTCAGATCGAGGAGTGATGGTATCTCTCCTCTATAAGAATGAGGATCCTATCTTGGAATATTAAGGGCTTGAATACCCCTAACAAGAGAAAATAAAGCATCAAATATAAAGTACCTTTTCTAATATTGTCATACAAGAAACTAAAATGTCTGAACAATTTTCATCTTTAACTTTTGGTGCTTGGGTGAATTGGAATTTTTTTGTTGTTCTTGCGGAAGGGGCTTCAAGGGGTCTAGCATTCTTGTGGAATTTTAAAAAGGTTAGTATGGAATTTGGTAGATGTAGTGTAGAAAATTGTACACCTTTACAATTTCACACTATGTTTGTGTCCCTTAATTAATTGGATTTAATTAAGCTCCTAATTTTCCAAATTATGCATTCCAAAGCCCTATTATGCTCATTTTTTCAAAGGGAAACCTATATTTAACCAATGCAATTAATATTTTAATCACCCCAAAATAAATGTCCTAGAATTTTCAGCTAGGACTTGGGAAAATGGGTCCTCCTTACGTCCTAGGTCCCAAATTTTAATATGTTTTTGGCAATATTTTAATGATTTAAATTTCACATGAAATTGTTAGCTTTTTGAATCTTATTTTTGGGAAACTAGATAAACACCTATAAATACACAATCTTTTTATCAATTCAAATAATTTAGCATTAAGGAAAATTTCATATGACCAAATATTATTGTCAAGAGCATTCAAGAGTAGGTTTTTTAGTCATTTTTTGTAGCATTCCAGATCCTATCATCATGTTGAAGCTTATGTGCATTCATGTCATCATGCGAAGTCTAATATGCATTGTTGATCCTAAAGCATACAAGCATTCAAGTATCTGAAAAATCAAGAAAAGAAAGGTCTAATTCCTTGGACTGATGTGTTTGACTTTAGTCCTAGATAAGGGAGGCTATTAAAGGTTTGGTGAGTTGTAGTAAGAAAATTTTCATTCATTATTCCTTCCATTTATCAATTGTCATTATCATTCTATCAAGGTTTAATTACCAAACATGGGGCTTGACTAAGGAAAACCCCCATTCAAAATAAATAGTTTTTATTCTCTTTGTATGTGAAGATTACAAGTTGAAGAAGGACTGGAGAGATCTCAAAGAGAAATTTTACATTATTGCATAAGTTGTCACCATTGTTGTCAAGCCATGAAAACTCAATTGTATATTTTATTTTTGACTTTCCAACAGTGGGACCTATGTTAAACTAAAGCTAAGATCTAGCATCAGATGACTAACAAAGCTTTTCTTGGACACCCTATCCAAGACCCATTCACCCTAGGGTGAGCCTATCCTTCAACTGTGCTCACAACCAATTTTTAATGCTAGGTATGTATGTGTCCAGACCCTTCTCAGATTTGTCTACAAGCTATCAATTTGATTCCTATAGCATCAAGAGAATTTTATCATCTAGGTCATATTCTTCATTAGTTTTAGTTGCATCAAATCATTTCCACTTATTTCCAAATCCTTTTATCCTAAGGAATCTAGAGATTTAGGTATGATTGGCTCACCTTAGGGTTTAAATTTAATCTCTACACCTTGCAATCTCTTAGTTTTAGTGAAATTGTGGGAAGATGGATATCTTTAGTTCCTTAGTTCTTTGTATGGACCTAGGACACCCTATTTTGGGATCTCCCCCTTTCCTCCCTTTTCATTTTGGTGAACCTAACATTGTACAACATATTTTCTAATTTGGAGATCATTGAAACCCTAGATCTAGACCTGTTTTGCATTGCATTTAAGGTTACAATTTGCATACTTGCATCATTCAAATTCATAAAAAAGTATAAAAAAACTGCATACATTCTACATATTAGATTGCATAAAAGCATGTTTCAATAATTTAGATAAAAATTACATCAAAAATTGCATTAAAAAAGGTTGTCATTTTGTTCATACATTCTCACAAAGTTTCATTTTCATTTCATATCAATTTATGGAAATTTTGTTATTGAAGAATCTATTTGCATTGAAAAAAGTGAGCTTAAATACCGAATTAGACATTCAAAAATTAATTTCTCAGACCCCTATCCAAGGACACATTCGCCCTAGGGAAAACCTGTCCTTGTACAAGAAATTTTCTGAATTTCTGCACATTTATCAATGTCTATTTTCTTTCCTTTGTTGTACCTACAGATATTTGTTTTAGTTTCATAAATTGCATTTTTATGTAATTGTTTGCATCTAGTTCAATTAGTGAAAAAAGTGCATTGTTTAAAATCTAAAATTGGCATTTCAAAATAATCATTTTCAAGTCCTTGCATTTAAAATCAAGAAATCATCATTTTTAGATCTGAAAATTGCAAATATCTTCTTCAATAATTGCATTGTGCTTCCTAGTTCTAAATTTTTTCTATATATATTCAATGCTTTTTGTCCATTTTGGGTACACTTTTGGTTTGGTGAAACTTGTATGAGTATTACAACCTAGTGCAATGTTGCTAATACTTGAATAAGACATAATTTGAGACTCATGGCATCTCATACAAGTACACTAGTTGTGGATCTTGGGTTTTCCAACTCTTTCAATAACAGTGTTGACACTAGTCAACCCATGTTCGATTATGTCCATGATATCACATATCCTATGACCACTACTTCTACTGATGTTGAAACCATTGTTGTTGGTGTCCCTCAAGAGAAACTCAAACAAATGGATAAAGCCTTAGAAAAACTTCAATATTTTGTGAGTACATAATATATTGCTGGTACTGTCATTCCTATCATGGATAACATGAGAATAATTCGTGATAATGAACATGGAATAGATATTTTGCATAGCTTAGATCATATTATTGATAACCATATTCCTATAGTGGCTAGTTGTGCTCAAACTTTGGGTTATACCCAAATGCAAGGAGGAAATAAAATTCTTCCCCCTTCAACCATAGCTTCTATTCCTACATACACTAGTTCATTGTCACTAAAAAAATGCAACCAACTATAAATATCACTCCAACTTTGGGTATTTCCACTGGAAATCCTCTAAGATTTGTGAGTTCAAATATCGTATCTCCAAACCCTCCACCCCTGAAAAACTTGCAATTCACTTATCCTCCCAACACATATAAACCTCCACCATATTCACCTCCATATCAAAACACAATGAATGATTCTATTATAAAAAAATTGCAAAATGTCACAACCCTCCAACAAAAAATAGCAACATTGAACTAAAATAAAAATGGCCAATCTTCACAATATGTGAAAAGAAACCCATTATCATTGGAGATATTGAGAACACAATTACCACAAGGTATAGATATTCCTATATTTGAGAAATACGGTGGTAAAGGAGATCCTAGAAACCATGTTTTGGCATACAAAACCTTATGTAGTGACTTCATTTTTGAAGATAAACTCTTGGATAAACTTTTTATATGTCTTTGAAATATATGACCTTGGAATGGTTTTGTTCCTTACCGACTAACTCAATCAAATCATTCAATGATCTTGTTGATGCCTTTTTAAACCATTTTCAAGTGCACATTGGTCCTAAGATGGATCTACCTAATCTCATGCAATGTAAACAATGAGTAGATGAAAAGGCCATTGATTTTATAGCTTATTATTAACTGCTTTACTAAAAAATTAACATTAAGCTTTGCGATGTTAATATTCAATGGAGGTTCATTGATAACTTACAAAAAAAAATACTCAAGACAAGATTGGGATGATGAAATTTCCCTCTTTTACACACTTACGCATAGCTCTATGTGATTATCCAATTTCACTTAATCAACATGTAGAGAAAACTCCTTCAACCTGTCTTGAAAAATATGAAACTATGCATCATAACAATTTTCAACCATTCAAGAAACCAAACAAGAGATTTATACAGATAAGTCAACCTCAACCAATCCATCATGTTGAACCTCAAGTAGCTACTTTAAAAAACAAAATATCCATACCCATATAGAGAAAAGATTAGGCAATTCACCCCACTACCTAATACCCTCCATTCACTCATGTTACAACTCGAGAAAAAACTTAATCACCTTACCTCCTGTTGGACCGCTTAATACCACTAAACCTTTACCCCCAAACTATAATCCAAATAATTTTTTCCACTATCACTAACAGAATGTGTTGGAAAAATGAAGAATATTGACTATCTCTATAGTTTTGTGTTGTCATTGATGTCACCATGTTGTGGCTACAAGTTTAAGACAATGCTTGATCTGGTATTTTGGTCCGATATCTGAACTGGTATTCAAGCTGCACTCTTTGGTATCCTTGTCCACATTTCTAATAAATTAGTAGTTGGTGCTTGTGGTTTTGAGAAATTGCTTATGGTTGTTGAAGGAATGCATGATCAGAATATTACGTGCTTCGGTGCTCGTAAAAAATGTTTATTGCTTTTTGCATTTGAAGTCTATTCTTGGCCAACTTCTTGGGGTAATTATGATATGGTGAATTAATTTTTCTATGTGGAAATATGTGCAACCTATTTTAGGTCCTTGCCAACATAATGTAGCGTGTTGGAGATTTGAATTACCTTCTTGAAATATTTTGTGAACGATTGGAGCCAATAGTTGGTATTTTTGGTAAATATGAAATGCATCTAATTAGGCCAACCTAATTGATGCTTGTGATTAGATCGAGTATATATATGTGTGTTTTGAACAACTTTTTGAGATAAAAATGAAGAAAAAAAGTGTGTATGATCAATGAAGTAGCAGTAAATGTGAAAGTGAGTGAAAATAATGAAGTGTGTTGAGTCAATCTATTGAGCATCACTGGAACTGCATTAGCACTTGTTAGGTGCATTATTCTCATTTCATTTTGGCTATGAAGCATAATTTTGTTCTGTAACTCTTTCATAGGTAGTGAGCCTCCATGTAAGGAGTGAGCTTTTTTACTTGGAGAGTGAGTCCTTGCAAGGCAGTGAGCCTTTTATTTTCAGTTTGAAACTACTTTATATTGTGAGTTAATCCTCATTGTGGTTTTTCCTTCCTTGGGTTTTCCACATAAAAATTTGGTGTTTGTTGTGTTGAATTACTTTCTATTATCTATGTTTCATGCTCATACTTAATGATAGATAATGTGGTTATGGAATTGATATATGTTGGAATTTTTAAGTTTGAATGTTGTGACAACTGATTCACCCCTCATCTTAGTTGTCTTGCATCTTTAACAATTGGCATTAGCGATTTGGTTCCTTGGTGTTGAGCTTAACCACTTGAGGAGGATCCCAAAGGTTGGTTAGATGGATGATAAAGGAGAGCTTCAAACTGTTCTTGAGGATCTTGATAAAGTGGAAAGAGAAAATAGAGATCTGAAAGAAAATATTAATGATGCAAATGAATGTGTCTGGAAACTGAAAGAACAATTGAAGAAATTCAAGGAAAGACACAGAGAAGTAAGTGAGCAGCTAAAACAAGAGATAATTGGACTGGAAGTGTCAGTAGAAGAAAATAAAAGAATTGAAGAATGTCTGAATACAATGGTACAAAATAAATCTGATGAATGCACTAAACTTGAGCAGGAGATAGTAAACCTAAGGATTGAACTGGAGAAGGAAAAAAATTGTGAGAACAATTTTAAATCTAGCTCCGATAAGGTTGGGAATTGCTTGCTCGACAAAAATCAAGTAAAGATAAAGCTAGTTTGGGAAATGATGTAGGTGAAAGTTCTAAGGAAAATCAAATGAATCGGGACAAAGGAAAGTAGAATAGAAATTCGAGGACGTTTGCAAGAAGATAGCCTACAAGATAGCCTAATGCACAAAGGTATCCCTCCTTCAATGGTATTTGTTTCTCCTATAATAAATATGGTCACAAAGCAACAAAATGCAGGAGTAGGATGAATCAGAATCAGTTTCCTGGATTTTTCATGCAAGAAGATTGGACGTAAGGCTATTGAATGCATATCACAAGTGAGAATGACCAGCTGGTTAATGATGAATAGGTTTCATGAAGGCAAAATGAATCAATCCTTTAATGGCTACTGCTATACCTGTAACACATTTGGACATAGAGCAAATGAATGTAGGTTGAGAGGTAATGGAGGTAAGAATAATCAGAGGAGTGTTGTCTACTACAATTGTAATAAATCTGGACATATCTCAAAGGTGTGAAAAAGTAAGAAAGGAAAGCAGTCTACTCCGGTAGAAAAGAATGATCTGATAAAGAAGATTGAAAAAGAAGAGATGAAACAACAGATGAATAAGACATGGAAGAAGAAAGAGGAAGAAGAAGAAAAACCTGAAACTACTGATAGGTCTATTCCCTCATCTGGTACAAATGATTTTTTTAGTAATTAGACCTAGCATGGTCTTAGGGGGAACATTATCAAAAAAATTATAAAACCCCTTGATGTATGGCATGCCAGAGGCTAGCACAAGGATAGAATGTGAAAAATGAGTATTTAGAGGTTTTGGAAAAGCAACCAGAGGAAAACATGTTGGCATGAATGTTTGCGGACTAAATTATGGTTTTCTGTGCTGGGAAGAATGTTTTTAGTAGATTTTTGATATTCATCATATTTAATGTGACTAGTGTAAATTTGATGATGTATAAGTTGGATTTTGTGAACCTTCTTGGTTAATTGTGCATTTGGAGAACTCAGAAGGTGCCCTAGAGTGATCTTGAAGCAAGTGTGAAGCAATTCTAAAGGGATTTCAAAGAAATTGACTCAACTAATCTAGAACTTGTTTCTCTATTTGAAAAAAGGGAAGAAGAAAAATGAAGAAGTCTCAATTAACGAATTAAAGAAAGCGTATAAATGGATAGAGAATCGAGTGGTTTCATCCCTCTGAAGTTGAAAAGAGTTGACTTAGAAGAATTCGATCATAGGAAGATGAAAGAAATGGAACTAGGGCTGAACAAAAATGAATTACTGAACATCAAAACCCTAGGTATGGATTTGTGGAGTGAATTTTCATGGGTTGTCAAAAAGGAGTATATTTTGTTCTTATTGAATTGTTTCAAGGATAAAAGTATTGTATTGGAAAAACCTTACTTAGTTACGAAGGAAGTGATCGAGGCGATTATTGGCTTATGTAGTATTGGGGATCTTACTAGAAAGAAAATTGTGAAGTACAAATATGTGGAGGAATTGACTGGCATTAGTAAAGACCCATGAGCTCTATTGATAAACACTCGAGGATTTGGCTATAAGGTATGTTGTGTATGACATTTCTTACAAGATCTATTTTAGAAATTGTGAAGGTTCCACATCGGACATTATTGTTTATATTGCACATATGATGGTCAAAGAAGACAAGAAATTTGATTTGTGTAGCTTGTTGCTTGAGAATCTTTCTGAAAATGTTCATATGTCGGTAATTGAGGGTTATCCTTTTCGCTTCAGATCATTACTGGTGTGCTTGGTGTTTTACTTTTTGTGTTCCCTATTGGGAAAAGATAATGTGGTATGGGAATTTGGGATTCCTATTGGGAAATAGGTCTACAGATATCTGGGAGTATTAGCAAATAATGCAAGTATGTGAAAATCCTATTTCAAATCCTTGAAAACAAATCTTTGCTCTGATATATCTGCTTCAAGTTAGTTATCAAAGGTTTTTATCACATCATCTGTTATACAAGATAGATGATGTGATAAAAACCTTTTGGTTTCTTAAGGACAGTTAGTTGGCTGTTATACAAAGACAGATAGATGATGTGATAAAAATATTTGCTCTGATATATCTGCTTCCGGAATACTTACTAACATAGAAGATGTTGAAAGACAGAGTTCATATTGGTCACCGTCTTTTACTCTGTTGGGCTTATTGGAAAGCATTTGCACAAGAATGGATTCAACTACATTTAATTGGAAGAAATTGTGTCCAATTCTTAAAGAAGGTACAAGAAAGTGTTTTAGGTGAAGAGTGTCATTTTTACTTGAATCTTGAGCATTCAATTTTTGTTGTTTTTGCTATGGAGAGGAAGAAGAAAAGAGGCTAATTGAAACACTGGTAGATTTTGACCCAAATTTCGATGAACATTAGGTTGGGCCAGAATTTTGACATTTCAAATAGTCGAAATTCTGATGAAATAATACCGATGAACGGTCGTCAAAATTTTGACGAACGTTCGTCAAAATTTGGGTCAAAATATACTAGTGAATTTTTGGATGGTTGGAAGTCTTTTTGATGAATTGAAATCTTTTTGATTTTTGATGTCACCATGCTTAAACCTTTGTTTATATCTTTTTTGGCTGCCCTTTGCCATTGATGTCAAAAGGGGAGAGAATTAGAGTGTGGAGAGAGTTAGAGTAGAGTATGGGGAGAGTTTGAAGGAGAAGTTTTTACATGTTTCCATCAATGACAAAGGGGGAGATTGTTGGAAAAAAAAAAAATTACTATCTCTACAATTTTGTGTTGTCATTGATGTCACCATGTTGTGACTGCAAGTTTAAGACAATGCTTGGTCCGATATTTTGGTCTGGTAGATG
Source organism: Sequoia sempervirens (assembly GCA_007258455.2). NCBI lineage: Eukaryota > Viridiplantae > Streptophyta > Pinopsida > Cupressales > Cupressaceae > Sequoia > Sequoia sempervirens. The sequence goes on along the minus strand of VDFB02004725.1, from coordinate 176,814 downwards.
AACCAATATTCGAGCTACACTCTCTAATATCCTTGGTCGTATTCTTAAGTAGTTAGTAGTTGATGCTTGCGGTTTTTAGAAATTGTTTATGGTTGTCGAAGGCATGCATGATCAGAATATTACGTGCTCTGGTGCTCATACAAAATGTTTACTACTTTTTGTATTTGAAGTCTATTCTTGGCTGAATTCTTGGGGTAATTATGATATGGTGAATTAATTTTGCTATGTAGATATATGTGCAACCTATTTTAGGTCCTTGCTAACATAATGTAGCATGTTGGAAATTTGAATTACCTTCTTGAAATATTTTGTGAACGATTGGAGCTAACAATTGGTATTTTTGGTAAATATGAAATGCATCTAATTAGGCTGACCTAATTGATGCTTGTGATTAGATCGATTATATATATGTGTGTGTTGAACAAGTTTTGGAGAGACGAATGAAGAAACAAAGTGTGTATGATCAATGAAGTAGCAATAAATGCGAAAGTGAGTGAAAATAATGAAGTGTGTTGAGTCAGTCTATTGAGCATCATCGAAACTGCATCAACACTTGTTAGGTGCATTATTCTCAGTTCATTTTGGCTGTGAAGCCTAATTTTGTTCTATAACTCTTTTGTAGGCATTGAGCCTCCTTGTAAGCAGTGAGCTTTTGTACTTGGATAGTGAGTCCTTTTAGGGCACTGAGCCTTTAATTTTTAGTTTGAAACAACTTTATATTGTGAGTTAATCCTCATTGTGGTTTTTCCCTCCTTGGGTTTTCCATGTAAATTTTTTATGTTTGATGTGTTGAATTACTTTCTATTATCTATGTTTCATGCTCATACTTAATGACAGATAATGTGGTTATGGAATTGATATGTATTGGAATTTTTAAGTTTGAATTCTATGACAACTGATTCACTGCCCCTCTTAGTTGTCCTGCATTTTTAACATAATGGACATGATATAGAATGATGTATACGTCTTAAAAATTTAGTGCAAGACCTCATTGATTCTAATCACATCCAGTTCGACGGTGGTAATGATCAAGGAAATAAATCCATTGCCCCACCTAATCAAAATTTGCAAATCTTTACCAATCCAATGCCAAACCACTCCATCTCGTTTGTTAAAGCTAATGATACTAAGAATGATGTGATGAATGTTGATCACTTACAAGAAATAACTGATGGAAACAAGAGTGATAATAAGGATTATCTACATACCATGATTAGATTCATTGATGTTAACCATCGTAAGGGCCAAACCAACTTGTCTATGGATATTGCTTTCTCACATAGTGATCTACTTAAACATGCACCCGATGGTCCTCTTTACATAGTTTGAAGAATCAATGACAAGCCTACAAATGGGATATTAATTGATCCCATATGTGTAGAGAATGTGATCACCGAGGAATTCTAATTAAGCATGAACTTTACCAAGATTATTATGAACAATCGAAAGCATGGATTGAAACACATGATGATTTTTCTTGCCCTACGATAGGTTTGATCACTCTTCCATTAAAAGTTGGAAAGAATCAATTAGATATCTCATTCTTCATCATCCCAATGTCTGATCAATTTTGAGTGATGTTAGGCTATTCATGGCCATGTTCCATGGATGTCGTCCCATCGGTAGTTCATAAATTCTTAAAATTTCCATTTGGTAATAAAATTTATATTGTGCATCATAGTGGTTTTAATCCTTTATCTTCCCATGAAATTTTTTCATTGGATTTCTTTTGGCCTAAAACTATGGAACCTATAGAGCCTCCTAAAGACTTCTTTTTCAAATCCTATCAAAAGTTCAAGGCAACACACATAGCAAAATTATCTCTTAGCAATATTCTTGAGTCCATGATTATTTCTCATCACCAACCTATCATTGATGAACCAATACTTGAACCAAAGCCCTTCCAAGTAATCAAGAAAATTCCTACACAATTCATCCACCCATTTCCTAAAAAAGATCAAGAGATAACAATATAACTCCTTTGGTGCCTCTTAATATCAAACAAGTCTATAGACCTAAAGAGACAACAATTTCCCAAACCTCATTGGTTCCTTCCATTCCTCCCTTTTGCAAAGAAAAGAAACCAATGGTTGATAAAAATGTTCCTACACCATAACAACTTGAAAACCGTGCAAGAAGAAACCAAAATGCTAAAGAGTGTAGGCATAGATTTCGTGATATTGCTCATTGGTTAGAAGAAAAGAAAAGACAAATAGACCGAGATAAAAAAATAACTCAAACAAAACATGATGATTCTCCACCTTTTCAACAACAAAAACAAGAACATACAATGGACATTGTCATTAGACCTCTTGCTATGATTAACTTGGATGATGATGATGAGATAGTTAAGACTGATGAGTAACTGCATAATGAGATGAATTTGTTATTTCCCTCTTCCATGAACATAGAAGAGTGAAACCATGATGATCCTCCTCAAAAGCGTGCATCACCATATGTTGAACCTAGTGATTGTCCTAGTATGACACTTGTTTTTTCCCCTTTGGCTAGTTATCTTCCTTCCGTATATAATGAATAGGATTTGGATGCAAATGACTTGCTTTAGGTTGGCTCACATGTGTCATAATAGTTTTCTTTTCTTTTCTATATTCTTTGTGATTGCATGTGCATAATGTGATCCCCCATATTGTGTTGCTTGGCATGTATTTATGTTTGTGAGATTTCTTTGGATGACCCTTGTTACTCAGTTGGTGCAAGGATACAAAGGACGCAAATCCATTGTCACATTCTTCTATTTGTCATAAATATTGTCTTTTCATTTTCTTTTGTTTTCCTTTTGGGGACAATGTAAAGCATTGAAACATTTAGGTCTCCTCCATGTTGACCCAAAATGATTGTTTTTCTTCTATCTCTCTTTATGTTTCATTCACCCTTTGTGTTTTTTGTTCCATGAAGTATTTGGGGAATGGTGACAGTTCCAAGCTTTGTTATATCACTGTAGCAAAGACATGTGTTGACCCTAAATCTATGGATCCTTTGTGTGTTATCTTTAGTTTGCATGTGGGGGCAACCTATTTTCCATTATATAGCTTTATTTGGAAACATATGTTTGGCATAGGGCTTTCCAAATAAGTTCTCATTTTCCTTTAATCAAAGGCATATATCATTTATACTTTAAAGTAATTGCTCACAATATGGTGTTTAGCAATTCCTTTAAAGTGGGGTCATACATTGGCATTATTAAATTAGAATTATTACATTGACATTATTATATTGGAATTATTACATTGATTCTTGCTTCACTTTTTTTACATAGGTTGAACTTAGTGTAGTGTTGGCATAACATATTGATAATGGTGTGGCACCTTATCAAAGTTATCAAGGAGTATAACTCTTGGTATGGTTGACGTATCGAAGGCTTGTAGACCTAATGCGACTTTTCCATTTGCTACCTTTTTTTTATGAGTTCACACCTTGTAGACCTAATGTGTGTTTCTTATCTAGCCTTGGGGGCTCACCTAGGGTATACTAGAACTACACTAGCCCTTGTGAGCATATTTTCATGGCCACCTAGCACAACACAACTTATTTGCCAATGGATGTGGAATAATGCAACTTGTTAGTTCATCCCCTTTTTGCATTAGCTTTAACATTGCATGCTTGTGTATCTTGCCTTGTTGCATGTATCTTACACAACTTATGTGTCCCTTTGTCCTTATGTTGGTTTTCCATGGGATCTTAGATCTTCAAGGCTTGACCACCTCCTTGATCTTTGTCATCCTATATTTCTAACGTTTTTATATTTGGACCTCTCTTGATGCATATTTGTCTACTTTAGTGTGAGTTTTAGCATAAGAAGATACTCTCACTAAAGTGGGGGCTAAATGCAATGTAGGTGTAGAGGAGGGAGACCAACTACTTAGGATCCTAGGTCATGGGAGGGTCTAGAAAAATAAGCTACCTTGATCTACATCATGCTAAGGGGTTGCTTAAGATAGGTTTGATATTTAAGAGGGTGAAAAGGAAGGGAAATTTATTTGCCTCTTTCCTTCTGCCAACTTGAGAGGTTTAGGAAGTCAGGTGAGCAGATTTCTGGGGTCCAGACTATAATTTAGGTGGCTCGCTATTAGAGGACTCCAACATGGGGAATGGATGATAGTGTGGCATGCTAGCATCTTTGTTGGGTGCTAGTGTCTGTACATTAAGAGAATGTAAAGTACAACCAAAACTCAAAGAGAACCTACTAACAACTTGAAAATATAGTTTAATATAATAACAAAAACAAAAAGCAACTAGATAGATAAATAGCAAGAAGAATATTTTGAATTGAAAGAGAGATTGATCATAAAAAAAATGATGAGAAAGGATAGTAGAAATCCAACTTACGATTGGTCCAACCTCCCACAAGCTCCACACAAATGAAATACCTACACACATAGTGACAGGAAAATGTTGGGGCTGTGTATAAAGGACTATTGTAGTTAGTCTCCCACTTTGTTGTTTCCACCTCCATGGATAGCCAATATAGCAACGATAGAGAAATATGATAAATAAAATATTGAAATGGAAGTACTATGCACTATGCTAAGCAATGATATGACACGAATCAATACAATGATACTAAATGAAGGGAAAATGGAACAATGCCACCTTCGACCATGTACTTCTCAAAGAAAATGGGAGTGATAGAAATCAGGGGAGGTCCTGCAACCACACAACACAATCTCAACCAAAACCACAACTTATCAGATCACCAAACCTTCAAATTCTCACTATCTCATCAAATTGTTTCAAATTCATTATCACATTGCAAACTGACTCAATCGGGTATATCTTTTAGAGAAGGCCTACTCAAACCAAGATCAATACCATTTCAAAGACCCATTAGGCTTCTCAACAACATATCACAACCTCTCAACTAGTTCCCTTGGAACAATTTCCTCAAATCGGGATTTCCACGCCTTCTAGACCTTAAATTAGGTCTATTTTACAAAGGACCTTTCCTCAAAACTTTTCCAAAACCACCAAACTCAATTTGGAAGAAATATGCAGGTGTTATAACCTAATCCTTCACAACTTGTCTTCATTAATTCACCCTCCATGGTTCCTAAACCCAAAACCATCCTTTTTAGCCAAAAACTTAGGGTTTTATTGAAAGTTACACTTCCAACCCTCACACAACTCTACAACCACTTCAGTCAGGTCCTATTAGGCCTGTAAATACTAAATCCATCATCAAAACATGCTGCCCCAAACTAATTCACACTTTACCATACCAAAACCTCCCTATTTCACATGGAAAACTCAATTTTCCCACCCAGGGCTTCATGCCCAACACAATATACGACCTCCCTTGCACTCTCACAACATTTACACATCTATTTCTACCTATTTCTACCCATTCAACTAAGGTACAGACTTTATAGAAGGTGGAATGGGTCTAATACATGCTTGAAACTACAAAACCCTTAAAACTGTTCTACACAGGCAGTTTTAGAAAATCAACTCAATTTACCACCAATTTGAGTGATATACCCTCAAACCTATTACAACACAAATTTGATTCAAGCCAAAAATGAATTCAAATAATATTTTGAACAATTAGCTACTGTACAAGGCTGTCCAAGTCTAAGAAAGCATGAAATTACATAAAAAGTGCAATAAAATAGGGGTTTCTTTATTTATCTTGCTTCAAAACTTCAAGATCCAACTTACATTGAAGATTTTCCTCCTATTTATGGTTTTTTCCTCAAAAACCAATTGTCCTAATGCCTAGAACTAACTTTTGAATAACCCAACCATTGGCATTCCATAAAAATATGCTTTTTGCAACTTTTTAGCATTTTTTGCATTTTTTGCTCCACATGACAACTTTTCAATATTTTTTCCATTTTAAAAATCTAAACCACCTAAACACCTAATAACCATCTAAAATGACTTATTACAACATTAAAATGGTCTAAGTGATCTTATTTAGTGCATATTTCCCAAAATCCTAAAGCCTACTCATCAACATCTTGAATTGACAAATTTTGTTCAAAGGTGCTCCTACACCATATACCATGTAGACACATAAAATGTACTGATTGGCATTGGACATCTGATCCTGAACACTAACATCGTTTCATCCCGAATCATCCTTCGGTCTAACCATTTAATTGAATACTTTATTTGATTAAATTCATCAATATTCCTCTCTTAATTAAATAAATCAGTTATCTAATTGAGTCACCCTTTCTTGATAATTAAATTAACCATTCTGATCTAATTATCCTATTTAATTAAATAATTGATTTTATTTGATTAAATATCTTAAGTCTATCTATTAAATTAAATAAATTAAAACCTTATGTAGTTTAATCTAACATCATCTCTTTTAATTAAATAAATCAAAATTCCTTATTTAATTAAATCCTTTATCACATTCTTCTCATATTTGATTTAAATAAATCCACAAATCTAAGTCAAATAGGTCACATCATTTAACCCCTTCATTAAATTAATTAACCTTGATTAATTTAATCTCTTCTCATGTCCCATCCTCCATCTTTTACCACTTGCACATGAAAATATAGTTATTTGATTTATTAAATCTCTATTTCTTCAACAAGGAATCTTTTAAGGAATATTCCTCAAGTTTGAATTCAAAATCCAAGTGGGATGAGTCCTTCCAAAAAGGAATTTACTCTCTCTTACATGTCCTTTTCTTTGAGTCAAGTGGCATTCAATGCATTCTTCCTTCCCTCTTGCATGGCATTTCAACAAATTCAAAATTCAAATATATGCATTTATTGACACAATCTTCAAAACTTGCACATCCTCCATCCATTCACCCATTGACAAGTGGCACTTTTTCATTGGCTAATTCTTAGTCCCACATTGCTCTATTTTGGACATTCTTCCATCTTATCATTCTATAAATAAGAGGCTAATCTCCTCATTCCATCATCCACAATTTGAGTAAACTTACTATGCTCAAACCATTAGCAAATTTTCATCCATTATCATTGAGTTCATAGCTAGGTTATGCAGATTTTTCTATTGGAGCACTCATCAAGCATCAACAAAGTAGATCACTCTTCATCACACATCAATCTTGCATCATAGGAGTTGGGAAAGGGCCATTTTTCACATCAAATTGGCACCAATTCCCCCATGGGATCAAGAGTTTGCATTGTTTTCAATATGATCTAGCTTATTTTCTTGTTCTTTTGTTTCATTCTTGCTTTGTTTCCTATTTCAAACCTTGCTAATGGATTTCATGTGGAATCCTTGTTCTTGCTTGCATTTTATCTTCTAATGTGTGCTTTTGTTGTGTTTTATAGGTATTAGGATTGGGGTTCAACATTTTGGCGCTAGAAGGAGGGCTATCTCACATTTCAATCACGTTTTTGTCAAAAAATCCACATTTTTCTTTGTCTACAAAAAAACTCTGCCATTGGAAGCTTAGTACCACTATTTAGCACCGCTGGTTCTCCAACATCGCTATATAGGACCGCTGAGAATTCAAACTGCGACGCCTCAGTCTTCCCGCCCAAAAAATTTGAATTCTAAACTGCGCTGCTAAACTAAACAGACCCGCGGGAATCTTTCAAAAATCCAAACTGCACCGCTGGACAAAAGTGCAACGCCTTCACGCTCACTGGTCTGACTGTAGAGCGACGCTGACTGGAAAGCGGTGCTATACAACACCACTGGAGAAATCAAACTGTGACGCCTTCGTGGATTGCACTACTAGAGGGGAGTATGAAGTGGAATTTTATTTGAAGCACGTGCTTTTTGTCAAATTATGTTTCTTTTCTTTCTTTTCTATCTTTTTGATCTTTGTTTTGCAGAATATAACTAATTTTTTATTGTAGGTTGGATTGGTCAAATACAAAAAGGAAGAGAAGCATGATGGTGTCATCTCACAAAAACAAGTGTTTTTAAACACTCTAGTGTTTGTTTAACACTCTTGGAGGATTCATTACTCCTCTTAAGGAAAAATTTGTCATCTTTTTATGCTTAGGATTTACTAATTTTGTTTGGGCATTAAAAGGAACTTTTGAATTATTGTTACAAAAAGGCTTAAAACGAACATTAGGATTCAAATTTACTAAAGTTTGTTTTGAGATTAAAAATTAAACAAATCAATTTGTCACACTTACTTTGGTGCTTTTAAAATGAACTCACTTTTTCTTTGAGGATTTAAAATAAACAAGTGTTTGCATTGTTTTTCAATTACGTACACAAAATAATATCATCAAAAGACATATGCACTTCTCTCACACCTCATGGTGATCTTGAGAATCAAAAGGCTTTTGGTGACTTTAAGTTGCGTAAATAATTTCCCATACACACTTCAATTTGTGTTTAAAATTGAACAAATTATGTGAGTGTGAGTGAATTTATTGCATGTGTTCTCCCTTTGTTTCTAAACAAAGTTCGATCGAACTATGAATACATTTACTCGCTATTGTTTATCTTAGAGGGCTTGCCTTGGGGAAAAAATACTCACCCAAGGGAACGACTCAATTGGTAACACTCTGAACCTGAGAGTATTTCCAGTCGGGATATAAATGTGGGTATTGGAGTAACGCCAATATCACGTAGTTGGCTCTGACAAGAAGGGAAACAATGGTCTCTCGCAATGTTGGGTCAACTCCTACGAACGGAAAGTCCTAATTAAAACCCATGTTTTAGACTTGCCAAAATCCTTGATCTATTTGTTGGTGCAAGAACGGTCATTTTGAAGCTGCCCCAAACTTTTACGATCTTTAGTAGAAATGGGAAGCATGCCATGGGAGTTTCATGGGTGTTGATGCTTGGATGCCCCATATAAGTGAGTGTCGTGGAGGGGAGCTAGTGGGGTCAAGAATCTAACCATTCGCTAAAGATAAGCGTAGTTGGACTTGTCCAAGTGGGGACTCAACAAATATTTCCTTTCATATCCATAGGGTTGTGCTTGTTCATGGTGACGAAACACTTTGCTTGCATGAAAAAATTTGAAAACAAACGCTTAACATCATTATCAAAATTTCAAACCCTTTAGGAGGAAAATACTATTGAACAAATTCATGTGTTATTGCTTTCCCTTGGGATTCACATCCTTAGAGGTTTCTAAACACTTGAACTTACATCTCAATTTTCCTACTAAAGATAAACAATAGGTAACCCTTGCCTTGAATTCATCAATTTCCACATAACATACTTTGTGGGATTCAAAGAATTTAAGACATTGGACATCTAGTTTGGAAACCTAATCAAATAAGTGTTTGTGGTAAAACAAATTCACTAAGCAAAGATAACAAAATTGACTCACATGTGTTGAAACCTCATGATTTCCAAGAAAGTCAAAATCCCAAAACGAAAGTCCTTGAGTCAAAGTTCAAAATTTAGGAGTCACACTCGAAAGGTCATCAAGAGATACAATAGAAAGTGCAATCAAAAGAAACATATCAAGATAAGAAAAAAATTCACAAGGTTCTATAGACTCATCCCTTTGAACAATCCAGAAATGTATGCTCAATTCGAACCACTTCTTAGTTATAAAGGTCCATAGAAGCATTGCATGCTCTTCAATACCGAGGTCTAGAAAACAAAGTGTCTTTTTAGGTACATCTTAGGATAAAAATAATAATAAAAAAATTCATCCATACTTCAACATCAAACCAAAAATCACCTCAACATCATCTTTCAAAAAATCTTGAAATTATCCTTCATGCTAGGCTTTTTTTTTGCAAAAATCAAAATCATCAAATCCTTGAGACAAAATCTTTGAATCTTTATGAAATCATCTTTAGCTAGGTATATGTAGATGCATCATTCTTCATATTCTTGGTTAAATTATCATCTTGTTTGAATAGGTGTGGGTAGATGCATCCTTCTCCCTACGCATATTCAAATTTTTATCCTTTGAGCAAATCTACCCCTTAGATAATTATCCAACATCTTAGGGTCTATTTGTTCAATCAAAGAAAACCAAAAAATCAAGTCAAGTTCAATCCAAGAAATCAAAATATAAAATCCAAACATATCCAAAAGTCCTAAAAGTCTAGCATTCCCCTCAAGATTTTTCAAAAGATCAAACGTCCACATCATCCATCTCTTGCATCATCATCATATCACCTTGTGATCCTCAAGATATCCTAAAAATTTCTCTTTTGTGCCTAAAAATTAGATCAATCCAAAGAATTAGAGATTCATCTCCCATATTCTTGAAAATTGATCCTTGTTTTATGGTTCAAACTAGATCTCAATACAAGAAGAACATGGAAGCTGACAAAGAAACACCCGCTTCAAGTGACCTAAGCCAAAAAAATGCCAAAATGAATCTTGTTGAATCAAACAATACTTTGACAAAATTTCTCTCATCATCACAAAATCCACAAGAGGAAATCCAAGAAGAAGATCTTACCTTTGGGATGACCCATGAAGAAATCACCGAAATGATCCAAAATCTGGAGAACCATAAGATCATCAATATCATGATGAGGCTTAACCCTTCACTATACATGCTCGAACTAGCAAAGCAAGGGGCAAAATTACCTTCTGATTTTGACATGAGCTCTATAATGGAACCATCTTTGGAGGTCATGCATCTAAATTCATCCACACTCCCCATCTCATCTACACCCCCATCACAAAGCATCACTCAAAACATCCCACAAATCACAACATCTTTTTCTCCAACTCAACCCAATGTTAATAATGGAAATGCATTTCTTAATGCCATTCAAACACACCCCCTTGTTAATAATCAAGACTTGGATGCAAACACCATTTTGGAACAAAACATACCCCAAAATCCATTACATAAGTATGCCCCTCTCACTTTCCATAATCCTAATGATCCATCATCATCATCCTTCCAGGCAACACCCCAAACTTCTCTCCCCACAACTTCGCAAGGAGAAGGTGACCTGTTCAGACCTGGGGGAATTTTTGACAACAAATCATTTCCTCAAGAGATCACACCCCTCACATTTTCACCTCTTCCACCATTACCACCATTATCTACACCTCTCCTTGGCTTAAGACTCCCACCTTTACCAAATATCAATCAAACCAACATCCCAAAAATCAATCAAAACATCACGCCAAACTCTCAAAACTTGTCATCGACATCACAACAATAGATGAAAACCACATAAGCAATCACAACATCATCATCTCAAAGCATGGTCTCTCAAGGACCAATCACATCAATCGCACCATCTATCAATCAAATCTCAATCAACAACACAACATCACCACTCACCACCACCACCTCCACCACCACCAAACTCTAATTTATCAAGCCAATATAGCATGGCATTGCAATCCGCTCAACAAGATGCTTATCAAAAGGAATTCTTGCAAGTGCAAAAACAAAAATCCGCACAACTAGTTGCTCAACAAGCCATGCAACTAGCTGCTCAGCAAGCCACTCAAGCTGCACAAGCTACCCAAGCAACCCAAGCCACATTACAAGCACAACAGGCTGCACAAGTCCAAGCATTCTTACAACAACAACAAATGCAAGCACAAGCCCAAGCACAAGCTCAAGCACAATCTCAAGCTCAAGCTCAGGCACATGCCCAATATCAAGCACAACAAGCATAGGCACAAGCACAAAAACAAGCAGCACAACTACAAGCATATCTGAAGGAAATAAAACAATATCAAGAGCAACAAGAAGTAGCCCAATTGGCAGCCCAACAATAAGCATTGTTGGAAAAACAACAAGCATAACAACAAGCTCAATAATAGGCAATCCTAGCACAACAACAACAAGACCAACAACAAGCGTTGTTTATACAGTAGCAAGTGCAAGCATACATGGCTCAAAAAAATGTGCAAATACCATCAAACAACACACTAAACAACCCACCAATCCAACCAACAATTGAAACACCCCAGAACACCTTCATCCCACCCCCTGATCCGTAAAACGATGTAACGACACAAATCAGATTGCTCTCACAACAAGTGCTTGATCTTCAATCAGGGTGAACCACAAAAACACCAAGCAACTTGTGTCCCTATCCATTCGATATGACCCTTGTGATGAAACCATTCCTGAAGGGATTTGAGATCCCCAAGTTTGACAAGTACTGTGGGACAGGAAACCCCGAAGATCACATCAGGAAATTCCAGGTTCATTGCATGGAATTCGTGTATGACGATACCTATTTGATGTGGCTATTTCCTAGGAGTTTGGCTAGCCACGCCATGGAATGGTTCTCTCACCTACCTACAGGAATCAAAAAATTCAAAGAAATTATAGATGCATTCATCAAAAACTACACATGCAATATCGCAATGGATGTCAATCTAGAGGAACTCTCAGCTCTGAAGCAAGGTAAGAATGAATCATTCACTTCATTCCTACAACGATGGTGATCCAGGGCCAATCAGAGCAAACAGATCATGCCCGAGGAACAACAAGTTTGCATCATCATATCCAACCTTGATGGCTTCTTGGAATTTCATCTCAAGGTCCAAGGGATTACCACGTATGACCAGTTGATCTCCAAGGCGCTCAACATTGAATGAGCCCTTATGACACAACCCACAGGATCAACTCCATACCCCAAACAACAAAACAACCACCCAACCACCAATTATAATGAAAAACCTCGCACATGGGAAAAAAACAAAAATGTTACCAATGATGGTGTCATCAATGCCAAAGTGATCATCAGTTCCCCTTGCCAAAATACACCTGCACCACAAATCCAAATCCAACACCAAAACAATCATCATGCAACACAACAACCAAATACAAAAAAACAATTAAGAATGTCAATGATCAAAGAGGACCACCCCAACGAAACAAGAATTACCCCAAGAGAAAGTACACCACTCTAGGGGAACCACTTGAAGTCATCATGAAGAAGCTAATAAACAAAAAACTCATCAAGGCTCCCACCTATGAAAATTACCAAGAACTAGATGTGAAACCTCCTTGGTATAATTAGAATCAACCATGTGACTTCCATAAAATCAAAGGGCATACCACGAATAGTTGTATGAGGCTAAAAAACATAGTCCAAGATCTCATCGATCAAAGAATTATAAACGTGGAACAACCAATAGGAAACCAAAACCTTTAGATATACACAAATCTGATGCCTAACCATGACAATAAAGGGAATAATAACACGGATAAGGGGAAATAAACCTTCAAGAATGTAAATCATGTGTATGACCACATCGTTGCATCCCTGGATGACTACTGCACTACCATCACCATCAAAGGAGCCCATGCTGATTGTAGAGTCACCACAAAAGGCGACAAAGTTACCATCGCAGGATCATCTCAGCCAAACAGAATCCCTACACCTAGATCTGACCCCAATCGCTATAAGGTCCTTGATCAGCTCAAAAGAATGCCAGCACAAATCTCAATCATGGAGTTACTAAAAATCTCATATGCCCATAAGAAAATCCTTGAGGAAGCATTGGCTTTAGCCATTGTCCCTGCAGATCTTGATGTAGAACAATTCCAAGCTATGGTCGAAAATATCATTACACCAAATCTCCTCACATTCTCTGACCAATATTTTCTTGCTCAACCATCTCATAACCGTGCACTCCACTTAGAGGTCCTAGTGTAGAAAAGTAAAGTCAAACGGGTCTTGTTGGATGGAGGTGCAGGCTTGAATATTTGTTCCCTCAAGCTCATTAAACAATTAAAAATCTCAAAGGATTCTATTGACAAAGGAAAGGGTATCACAATAAGAGCATATGATGATCAAGAAAGAGTGTCCCAAGGCACAATCAAAATCCCTATTCAAGTAGGGCTAGCTATCATGGAAACCACTTGTCAGGTCATGGACCTTGACTTGCCATATAACATCCTCCTAGGACGTCCATGGATTCATACAATGCAAGCAGTAGCGTCAACTTTCCATCAATGTGTCAAATTCACATATGAAGGACAAGAAGTCACCGTCCATGGAGATCCTGAATCATTTTCCTCCTGCAAAATCCTCGAGGAAAGTACTATAAAATACCATAAGTACTTGAAAATGATGAGGGCCCATCTACACCATACATTGATCCCGCCACTCTCGCTTCCACTTCTACGACAGAGACACCTGCCACTCCCGCCATTCCCACCATCTTTGACATTAAGGTCATCATCCAAGATAACTTTTGTGGAAACTACATGCTCCCTAAAAATGTTTTTGTGATAGGAGAGTTACCACAATCTCCTAGATCACGGGGACGTCCACAAGTAAATGAAGCCTCCACATCTCAAACATCTCCTCAAGACTATCCCAACTTTACAAGTTGGGGAGATCTTGGCCAAGAAATTATTGAGGTGGATCCATCTCATCTCCTATACCAAGATGAGAGACCAGCAGCTGATTTACCAATGGATAACAGAAGCAAGGGTCTGCAAATGATGCTCGCAATGGGCTACGACAAAAATCAAAGCCTTGGGAAAAATGATAATGGCTTATAATACCTATAATTCTAGAGACACGAATGGGAAGTATTGGCCTTCGATGTACCCCTCCGAGTATAACCATATGTGACCAAGGTCCTCCAGTTAGAAAGGTCAAAAATCCACCTTAGCAATCAACAGTTGAACTTCGCTTACCCGTATCTATAGGTCGAGTCATAAACAAATTCACATTTGACATAACTGACGTTTGTAGTAGTAGTGATGATGAGGATCCCATATCCAACCTACCTAGGATTTTTTAGGATACCACTCTTTTCATGATTAGCACCTTATTCTCTGAATCATACCATCAAAATCATGAAATCCGCCTAGTATACCCCCAACTCATCGATTATGACCAACGAGGAGCACCAATTTTGATGCATTCAAAAATGATGAGGCACTCTCAGAATTCATGGGACTACGGGATAACATTCCATGTGGGGATCACAAAGCAGGGTTCAACATTGAGCTAGATACAAAGGCCTATTATGGGGAAACGATTGAATCCCTTAGTCGCAAAAGTGAAAAATTAAGAATAGTATCTAAGTCCTTGAGTGAAAACCACACTGTGGCACTCTCTGACCAGAAAAAAGTAAAAAGAAAGGACACATCCAATGGTGAAAACCTCTCTGAGGCACCCAGGGATGGGGGATTCAATCTTCCCTTTAGGGCTCTTCATCAAGAACAATCAGCAGTCCTGGTAGAAAGGTGCAATCCAGTTAATCTAGGAATAGAGGAAACCCCACACATCACATTCTATGCAGAGTCATTACTATTAGAGGAACAAGAGCTCCTAGAAGCATCCTTAAGAGAGAGACAAATAAACTTCACATGGAGCTATGCTGACATGCTAGGGCTTGATCTAGAAATTGTAGTTCATCACCTGGCAGTATACTCTGAAGCAAAGCCTCTTAAACAAAAACTCAAGAAAATGCACCCTCATATCGCCTTGCTAGTCAAAATGGAACTAAAGAAGCTATTGGATGTAGGATTCATTCGACCAATAGATTATCCAGAATGGGTGTCAAACTTGGTGCATGTCTCAAAACCTGATGGCGGCATCAGAATCTGCACAAACTTCAGAGAATTGAACAAAGCATGTCCGAAGGATGATATCTCATTGCTCAATATTGACATGATCGTAGATATGATGGCGGGACATGAAATGTTTTCCTTGATGGACGGTTTCTTAGGTTACAACCAAATAATGATTGCTAAAGAAGACCAACATAAAACAACCTTCACTTGTCCATGGGGGACTTACTGTTGGAATATGTTGCCATTCAGCTTAAAGAATGCAGGAGCAACATACCAAAGAGCCATGACCTTAATATTCCATGACATGATCCATAAAATGGTCGAAGATTACGTTGATGACATTCTAGCCAAATCCACAAAAGAGAAAGGATCACATAGCAACATTAAGTGCCATTTTTGATAGGTTGGAGGAATACAAGGTCAGATTAAACCCAAAGAAGTGCATCTTCAGCATACAATCAGGAAAGCTACTAGGATATATAGTGTCAATGAGAGGTATTGAGGTAGATCCAACAAAGGTAAAATCAATCCTTGAGATGGAGGCACCCAAAAAATTAAAGCAATTGAGAGGTCTCGAAGGCAGGCTTCAATCCATTTGAAGGTTCATAGCACAACTGGCAGACAAAAAGAACCCATAATCTCACCTACTTCACAAGGAAATAGCATACAAATGGGATAGAAAGTGTGAATAAGCCTTCAATAAAATCAGAGAATATTTGCTTACACCACCGGTCTTAATGCCACCAATCCCAAGAAAACCATTAATTCTCTACGTGTCAACAACAACAGCAGCCCTTGGAGCTCTCCTAGCTCAACATGATGAAAATGGAACAAAAAGGGCCATCTATTACATCAGCAAAACAATGGTTGGGCATGAGTTAAACTATTCATTCATTGAGAAAGCATGCCTAGCAGTAGTGTTTTCATCACAAAAATTTAGACATTACATGTTGGCACACAAAATAAAACTCATCGCCAAAATCGATCCTCTCGAGTACTTATTGTCAAAGGAAATGCTCACAGGAAGAATGGCCAAATGGGTGATGATACTATCAGAATATGACATTGAATATGTGGAACAGAAAGCAATCAAAGGCCAAGTCATCGCAGATCAGCTTGTAGAAGCACCAATCTATTCAGAGAATCCTCTCATCTCAGAGTTTCCAGATGAATCCATCTTCAATCTCAACATAGTTGATCATTGGAAACTTTACTTTGATGGCTCATACACGCAACATGGATTAGGAGTTGGCATCTTCTTTATCACCCCACAAGGGGAGTGCATACCAAGGTCCTACAAATTGGAGTTTCCCTATACTAACAACATTGCAGAATATGAGGCTTTAACCATAGGTCTCATAATAGCAGTGCAGTGGCACATCATAGCCCTTAGAGTATACAGAGACTCTCAATTGATAATAAACCAAGTGAATGATGAGTACCAAAATAAAGATGATAAGCTCACTCCATACAAGAAACTGGTGGAGACTCTTAAAGAATCCTTCATCGAGATTACATTTGAACATATACCCAGAGCCAACAACAGAGCAGCAGATGCCATGGCAACGATTGGATCCTTACTAGACATCCCTCACAATGTCCCAAAATATGAATTCCTGATAGAGCAGCTTCTCGTGTCCACATTCGAGGTACCAAAATTAGAATTCATGTTGGAAATCGTTGGTCCCGGTGATCCTTGGTACCACGACATTTATACATACCTCTGAATAGGTGTCATACCTACTGACTTACCCTCAACCCTAAAACGAACCTTTGTCAAAAAGGAATCCTGATTCGTCATCTTAGGAGATACCCTGTATCGTAGGAGCATAGAAGGAACCTTAATGCATTGTTTAAACGCTAAGGAGGCATTGACTGCTCTAACTGAAGTACATAATGGTATCTGTGGTTCACACTCGAGTGGAATGACCATAGCCAAGAAACTGCTGAGGATGGGGTATTATTGGCCCACAATGGAAAGAGAGGCACATGACTACATTAGAAGGTATTTACAATGTTAGCAGCATGGGGACCTCATCCATGCTCCAGCTCAAGGACTTCATCCCATCATCACACCATGGCCCTTTTCGTAGTGGGGACTCGATCTCATTGGAAAAATCACTCCCACTTCATCTAATGGCCACATGTTCATCATAACTTCCATGAAGTACTTTACTAAGTGGGTGGAAGCCATACCCATGACATATATAACTGGGAAGCAGATATCAAAGTTCATCTTGAACTATCTCATTTTCCGCTACGGTGTCCCACAAGCCATTATCTCAGATAATGGGACACCATTTAAGAATCAAGATGTTCATGACTTATGTGAAAAATTTAAAATCCAACATCGCTTCTCTACCCCATACTATCCCCAAGGCAATGGCTAAGCAGAAGCCACAAACAAAACCATTTTGAAAATCCTCAAGAAAACAGTCAAATGACGCAAGTCGTGACTGGCATCTACAACTCAATCCCACCCTTTGAACCTATCGAACTAGTATCTACACACCCACCGGTGCCACCCCTTTCTCCCTGGTCTACGAATCAGAAGCAGTAATCTGCATTGAGATCGAGCTCTCGTCACTAAGAATATCATTGCAAAACCTCATCACGGATGAAGAGTACCGAGTATCAAGACTGAATGAGTTGGAGCTATTGGATGAGCGGCGTATAGACACTTTAAATCATTTGCAAGTCTATCAAAACAGACTCAAAAGGAGCTATAACAAGAAAATCAAAGGCAAAACATTCCAAGTCGGTGAACTGGTACTAAAGGAGAATCAAAAGAATGTCCCAAATCCAAACAACAAAGTCAAATTTGAACCCAATTGGTTGGGACCATTTGTTATCACAACAAGCTATAAGTCAGGGGCATATCAGTTATCAACACCAGAAGGGGAACCTCTGCAAGAGCCCATGAATAGCTCTCATCTCAAAAAGTTTTATGCCTAATTTTTCAAGGTATAGAACCAAAAATCCAAAAAATCAGAAAGTGTCCTGAAAAAATGGTTACCTTGGTGAAAACCTAGAAAACAGGCGTCTTGGTGACAAAAAATAAAAATAAAAAAAGAAAAAAATCCAAAAAAATTGAAAAAATGATTAAAAGCAGTAAAGAGAAAAATTGTCCTATGGTGAAAACCACTTTGGTGGCACTTTGGTCAAGTACCTTGGTGAAAACCTGGTAAACAGATGCCTTGTGTAAATAAGCACTTTCCATCCACCAGGATCTCTATGGATTATTTTGCATCATCCATCCATTACGTTTCCATCCATCGCATCTAGATCTCCATCCATCACTCATCCACCTGCATCTGCATCATAGCTTGGTCATGTGCTCATATAATGATCCCTCCTAGTACTACTTGGCCCATCCTCAAGGTCAGTTTATCCTGCCTTTATCGGAGTAGTCTATTGCATCATGTTGGGGGCATGTTCTCATTGGATCAGATTCGTGTATATCCTTGAAATTAGAAAATTAAAAAAATCCAAAAAAATTAGAAAATCAAAAAATCCAAAAACATAAAAAATCACCAAAATCCAAAAACATTCAAAAAACACATCAAAATCCCAAAACAGGTCAAAAAGTCAAAAACAGAGTCGTCTTGTCAAACTACGGGTCTTTGAGCCTTGAACGTAGGCAAGGTTGATCTTTGATCATCCCTCGAGACACTTAGGTCAGTCCTTTAGGAGTCCATCATAATAAACTGACATTTCAACATGTATATCGTCATTTGTAAATCAGTCAAGTCATCAGTCGAACTACGTGGTCTCTACGTGTATAACGTAGGAAAGGCTAATCTGTTGATTAGCCCCCGAGGCCCCTAGGATAGGTCCTTAGGTTAGTCTATTGGTCAAAATCTCAGAAAACCCCAAAACATTGGAAAATCAAAAAATCAAAACATTTGGAAAATCTCAAAAATACCAAAAACAACCTCAAAACATTGCAAAACTCCAAAAAATCCAAATATTTGAAAAAATCCATCTGCCTCATCTCGCTTTCACCCACAATAACATCACTCATAATAAGCGATCGCCATCCTCAATCTTTGGTAAAACAATCAGAAACAAGTCGAGCAGGTGGAAAGTAAAAACTCAAAACATCAAGTCTCAGGTCTAGGTCAGTACGTAAGCAAGTTGGTCAATTCTTTGTGTCAATGGTCTATTATCCAATCAATCTCATATCAAATCATCTAATACTATCATTTTCTAGGATGCATCCTTCCTACAATGGACATCAACATCAACATCAGGCATCGCCATAGTTTAGTCTTGGCTAGCAGTATTGAAGAACATCAACTTGTTTGTTTATTGCATCTTTGTCTTTTAATTTATCTTATTTTGCTCATTCCAAGGACCTCTCAATGATGTCCCCAACGAAGGGATTTAGAGAGATAGGAATGGGGCAATGATCATTATCTTTTTTTTTCTATGCTTGTTGGACGTTCTTGTAATATAACCTTGGTGAATACTTGCTTTGTTAGATATGTATGGAGGTTGTTTTGGACAACTTGTTGACTATTGCATTGATAGGTTATACCTTTCCGTGTTTTGGTCCGAGGTGTTTGAAACTTCTAAAGTGCATCCTAGCAAGTTTTTCATATGCCATGTGTGAACAAGGATACTCCTATCTGATTGTCAAGTCAAAGTCCATCACATTAGGTACAACGCCATCCTGGTTCTCTATACCTTGATGCATCGTACCACACGTGTTATCAAACATAAGAAAATTGGCCCTTTGAAAATCCTAACTCCTTGGCAAGTAGTCATCATCATTTTCATATTCATCATCTTATTTCTTGTTGAAATGTCTTCTCTTCTTTCATCCCTTCTTGCTCATCACGCTAACAAGGTACTATGGCAGTTAATCATCATCATCATCGTCATCGATCCTACATCCACAAATCATTAGCATATTGCATAAACATATCATATAGGAAACATATGCATTACATTTCCATCATCATATAAACATGTTATTATAAGCATTTTCCATAAATAGGCACATCCATTTTTTACCGCATTATATCCCTTTCTTACCACATTACATCCATTTTTTTCATCACATGAACCATCGCATAACATTCATTTGCATAAACATTTCATAACCATTTCACATTACCACCTACTGCATAATAATACATAATAGGTACGAGAACATTATAGATAATCCATCACATTATAAGCATGCATATTTACATCCCATAAGCATCATAAAGTCATCTCCCACATTACGTTCATTTTGCATAAAGCATCATCATACCACTTTGCATTAACATATCATTTCATATCACATCACAATAAATGCATCACATACATTACATTATCATTTAAACATCTTAAAAACATCTCATTTACATCATCAATATATATCATATAAAGCACGACTGTTGCATTTACATTGCATCATATCGTCCATTAGTCATCCATATCATATAGAACACCTCATAAATAACCACATCGCAATCTTTTTTGCATTTCATTGCATAAATCATTCCATAACATTTCAAACATTCAAAGCATAATAGGAACATAGATAATCCATTACATTAAAAATCATACACCCATCCATAATCATTTTATATAGAAACATGATTCACATATCATTTCGCATCTACACCATAAATCATCTCCATATCACTTTGCATACTACATCATCCATTTCATATCACATATCATATCATTTGCATCAACACACACAAATCATCATATACATCATCATCCATCCATATTACATATCATATAAATCCATCTGCATATCATAAATAAACAACATAATATAAGATCTATCCATAATGCATACATCATCAAAAAAGAAATGCATCCATATATACATCGCATCACACCATAACATCATTGCATAACACAAAGAAATAGAACAATCCATAAAAGCATAAATAAACAATGTCCATAACATCATATCAAAATCATCATCTCATATATATATCATCATCAGGTAACTGTTATAATACAAAATAATCGGATCACTATACAAGTGTGTCAATGAGTACAAAAAGGCCTATCGGGCTATAAAAAATGAGCCCATATGGCATGAAAAATATCATCTCGATCAAAGTGAAGTCTACCTATCCTGTCTACTACCCTCACCCCTATCACCATGACCCTCTACTAGTCTGTGGCTGGTCCGCTACAAGTAGTCTGGGGCCCACTTTTCTCTGGGTACAGACTGATGATAGTGCATACGATCTCCCGGATGACCTCCTTGTAAGACCGAAGGGACACTGTACTCTGAGAAGAGGAGGTCACCATGCTCTCCAACTGTTGTCTCCGACCCATCTCTGCGGCCGCCTGTAGCTCTACGACCTACCTTTGCAAAATGACCCGGTCTCTCTTGGCCCTGGCCTGATCCCTCTCCCCTGTCAAGGTCTAAACCTGACCCTGCAGCTATGTAATTAGTGCATCTCTGGGATCCAACTGTCCTGCCGGTTGTGCTCATGCGGGCTACACCTAAGGCTAACCCTCACCCTCAGCTCGTAGTGGTGCACTTGCCTACTCCTACTGCCTGGCTAGCACCTGCTCCTGGTCCTACATGTGAACATCATCCTGGCCTGGCTAAGCTGGGACCCTAACTGGCTGATCCTGCTATGCACTCTCTCTCCATCCTTATCCTCCCCCTATAGCCATCATCCTCTATTGAGCAAAGGGTGCTCTTGGAATAGTCAACTGTAGGGGTGGCTGAAACCAATCTCTATAAGCCTGAGTAACCCTTGGATCTGCAGGTCCCTGATTGTAAACCCATGGCTGAGCCACCAACTATCTGAAGTTGTCCACGGTCTCCAAGGTAGGAATGTATCACCCCCATGAACCCTATGACATGGTACAGGAAAATATGGCCACACAATCATTGTTTGTCCAGTCCTGTGGCTCACCGAACTGGCATTGAATGTGCCTTGGCAAGTATCGCTCTAGCATGGTATGCTCCTGCCACTACATAAATCGGTCCTAATGGGAAAAGAAGATCTATTGGGAATCATTGGCCCATCCAAGGCAACCAAGGTATTGGGCCCGCCATGTGAAAACCTGCATCTCATCTAGGACCCTCCTCCAGTGAGGAATCTCGTGCTCACCTATGTGTGTAAAGGACACACCACCTCTGTAGCGCCACACGAGGGGATCATCAGGCCCCATAGGTACTGCAATGACTCGTGGCCAAAGAAAAATAATGTGCTCCCATGCCCATATGTTGAGGAGTGTAACCCCTGCTCTAAGTGCTCTACCATTGAGGTAGACGTACTCGTGTAAATATCTATAAAGTGAAGCAAGAAGAACAAGCCCCCAAGCAAAAAGAACTGGCCTGTCGCGCATCACCATGCACTCCCAGCAGAGTCCCCAACCAGGACTGAAGTAACAGCCTCGCCGATATGGGGCAATGAGACCTGAAATGATAGCTGCAACAACCAAGCGGAAGGGAGAAGTCGGAGCCCTATGACGCTCAAGCTCAATCTGACCCTCATAGTAAATAATATCCTCTGTAGTGAGGACTGTGTGATACGCATCCCGTCCACCATCCATGTCATATATAACATTCCGTTTGTGAATCGACAATCGGAGGATCCACCACACATCCTCCAAGGTGACGGTAGCCTCACCAGTAGGAAGGTGGAAGGATGAGGTCTCACTGTGCCATCTCTCGGCAAGTGCTGACATCATCCCAAGGTGGGTCCACATAGGCGTTGTGTATGCAATGAACCATAGTCCCATGTCTCACAGCCGACCGCAATCCTTGTCACTGAGGTCTCGTAGGTAACCAAAGATCTCCCGCGATCTATTCTCTTGAGAGTAGAGCTCCCTCACCGCATCCTGCATCAACAAAGGTCACCATGTTAAGATTTTTGAAAAATTTCATTTCGGGCGTCCAAAAAACCATCCTAGCTTTGCTATCTGTGAAGGCGTCGTAGTTTGAAAAGTCCAAACTACGATGCTGAAGGGCCAAACTCTGAAAGAGCACCACCACGGTGCACTTTTCCACTGAGCAGTGCAGTTTGGGAAGATTCATGTTTAATAGAGCGTCGTCGTCACACTTTAAAATGACCCCGCTAGCGAGGGCATGAGTGTCAGAGTTTGAAATTTGTTTTCATACTCCAAACTCCACCGCCGCGGCGTAATCTAACACCAAGCGACACAGTTTGTTTTTTGAGCAGTGCTATATACGCAATTGTAGAATAAATAAGTTTAAAAGCAATAAATGAGCACGAAAAATGAAAAAAGAAGCTCAAGTAAGGATCACTTACTAGTGCCCCAATGTCAGGTGGTTGCTGGTATGTCCAAACTCGATCGAAAATGTGCATTGGGAGCTGTCATTGCACCATCTTGTTAGAATGTCAAAGCTCAAATCTCAGAATTGCTAAAGGGTGGTGTGTGAAAATGAACTGAAAGTGACCCCTTGGAGCCTTTTTTAAGCCTGAAAATTAGGGTTTTTTCACCCTATTTCGCTATCCTGCTAGGGTTTTGAACTCTTTAGCCTATTTTTGTCCAATTGAGGCCTGTTTTAGATTGTTTTATTGCGTTTAGACACGTTTTTGGCCTCTCGGAGCCTTTTTGGACTTGTCAAGCACCTTGTCCTTTTTTTTTTTTGCGAGATCATCCAAAAATCAAATTTTTTGTCCAATCTCTCGAGGGGACAATATATTGACATGTTTTCTCTTGCTGGACAACAGTGGGGCAAGATTTTGAAAACGAAATTTTTTGGCTTTGATCAAGACCGTTTTTTCTTTGAACCAACGCAACGAGTGCATTGCTTCAAAGAGGGGCAAAATGTAGACACGTAAAATGTACTGATTGGCATTAGACATCTGATCTTGACCACTAACATCGTTTCATCTTGAATCATCCTTTGGTCTAACCATTTAATTGAATACCTTTATTTGATTAAATTCATCAATATTCCTCTCTTAATTAAATAAATTAGTTATCTAATTGAGTCACCCTTTCTTGATAATTAAATTAACCATTATGATCTAATTATCCTATTTAATTAAATAATTAATTTTATTTGATTAAATCTTTTAAGTCTAGATCTATTAAATAAAATAAAATAAAAGCTATTTAGTTTAATCTAACATCATCTCTTTTAATTAAATAAATCAAAATTCCTTATTTAATTAAATCCTTTATCACATTCTTCTCATATTTGATTTAAATAAATCCACAAATTTAAGTCAAATAGGTCACATCATTTAACCCCTTCATTAAATTAATTAACCTTGATTAATTTAATCTCTTCTCATGTCCCATCCTCCATCTTTTACCACTTGCACATGAAAATAGAGTTATTTGATTTATTAAATCTCTATTTTCTTCAACATGGAATCTTTTAAGGAATATTCCTCAAGTTTGAATTCAAAATACAAGTGGGATGAGTCCTTCCAAAAAGGAATTTACTCTCTCTTACATGTCCTTTTCTTTGAGCCAAGTGGCATTCAATGCATTCTTCCTTCCCTCTTGCATGTCATTTCAACAAATTCAAAATTCAAATATATGCATTTATTGACACAATCTTCAAAACTTGCACATCCTCCATCCATTCACCCATTGACAAGTGGCACTTTGTCATTGGATAATTCTTAGTCCCACATTGCTCTATTTTGGACATTCTTCCATCTTATCATTCTATAAATAAGAGGCTAATCTCCTCATTCCATCATCCACAATTTGAGTAAACTTACTATGCTCAAACCACTAGCAAATTTTCATCCATTATCATTGAGTTCATAGCTAGGTTATGCAGATTTTTCTATTGGAGCACTCATCAAGCATCAATAAAGTGGACCACTCTTCATCACACATCAATCTTGCATCATAGGAGTTGGGAAAGGGCCAATTTTCAAATCAAATTGGCACCAATTCCCCCATGGGATCAATAGTTTGCATTGTTTTCAATAGGATCTAGCTTATTTTCTTGTTCTTTTGTTTCATTCTTGCTTTGTTTCCTATTTCAAACCTTGCTAATGGATTTCATGGGGAATCCTTGTTCTTGCTTGCATTTTATCTTCTAATGTGTTCTTTTGTTATGTTTTGCAGGTATTAGGATTGGGGTTCGACACACCCCAACTTGGAATTTTTCCAAGTCTCTTGGAAAGATTGTTGTAACTTGTCCTCCTCTATGCTCTTCATGCCTCTGACCTTCTTTTTTTCTTACAATAGGTTCACCTTGCCTTTTTTCTTCACTGCACTTGACATGCTTGTCCTTCTTGACCTTGTCTTCACCTAAATCATTCTCCAACTATACATATTGTATTGTGGGGTGTTCTTCAAATTTCACATCACCAAATCCTAATATTGTGCCTTCCTTTACATCTGCCTCCAAATCCTTATACTCTATCCTCACTTCCCTCTTCACTGCATGTTTAGATCTCTATCCCATACATATTTTAACTTCACTTTTTCCTCTATCAAATTTGCTTACAACTGCACCATCACACTTAGTAGTCTCTATCAGAGGCCTGCAAACAACTTTTCCACTATCATAACAACACCATAATCCACTGTCTTCATAGTATGCAACTATCCACTAACTGCCTTTCCCACCACAGGACAATTCACTATCCCAGCTAGAACTCCTTCACTATTTTCTTTCTTTTCTACAAGCATTTCACACTTACTCTTTACTATATCAACCT
The DNA here is from genome assembly GCA_007258455.2 of Sequoia sempervirens. NCBI lineage: Eukaryota > Viridiplantae > Streptophyta > Pinopsida > Cupressales > Cupressaceae > Sequoia > Sequoia sempervirens. The sequence continues at coordinate 150,756 of VDFB02004725.1, read as the reverse complement.
GAGATACCATTCCTTCTGCTTTTCTCTTCCACATGAAAGAATCCTTCTTCATCACTGTCTGCACATTACCTTCATTTCTTCTTCCTACTATCCCAATAGTGTTAAGCCTTGCATTGAATGCTAACTTTATACTCTCACCTTCCTCAACACTTACAAACTCTTTTCTCCCAATCATGATGATCTCACCTTGCTCTTTTGTCTCTTCATTCAATGGAGTTAAAATGAATGTTCTTCCATCCTTTTTAATTGTGTAAGTGTTTTTTCTTCCATCATAGATTGTTGACCTATCAAATTGTCAGGGTCTTCCAAGTAACACATGGCAACAACTCATAGGAAAAATGTCACAAACAACTTTATCCCTGTATCTATCAATTTGGAACTCAACTAAAGCTTGTTCACTCACCACAATGGACTGATTATCACTAACCCAAGACACTTTGTAAGGATTTTCCCTAGCCACTCTTTCCAAATTCAATTTATCCACCATTTCACTAGATATCATGTTATTAGTGCATCTTGAATCAACTATCACCTTACATACCTTGTTTTTTCATCTACAAGTTGTCCTAAACAATGCTCTTCTTTGAATCAACTCCTTCTCCTTGGATGTCTTTAGGAGTTGTCTCTTCATCATCAAAATTTCACCCACTTCAGGAGCAGCATGAATACTATTAGAGTTTGAAATCTCAACTTCATCCTCTTGAACTATTTGTGCTCTCCTTTCATTCTTCATTTCTCTTCCACTTGATGTAGAACAATTTTTTTTAGGGCATTTATAAGAAGGATGACCAAAGTAATTGAAATTGTAACACCTACTAGTAAAAATGTTTGAATTTCTTCCACCACCAAATCTGCCCCTTGTGCCTCTATAACCTCCTCTAAAATCTGCAACTTGCTCTTCCTTTTTGTGCACATTTTCTTGGTTCTCACTTGCTTGTCTTAGAGTAGAGAAATATCTTCTTCCTCTTGTAGTGATGCCTCTTCCTCTAATTGTTTTCTCTTTCCTTCTTTTTTAATTTTTCTTCATCCTTTAGTGCCATTTGATAACATTCTTCTACACTCCTAGGATTTTTCAAAGCTAATTCATCCTGTATATTCAATCTCAAACCACCCAAGTACCTAAAAATTTTCTCATCCTCATTCTCATTATAGTTAGATCTCATACTTAATTTTTAAAACTCTTTAGTGTATGCTTTTACATCCTTCTCTTTTTTCCTTAAACTTTGTAACCTCTTAAACATCTAAATAGAATAATCAGAAGGGGGAAATTTACCTTTCATCTTGGCTACCATCTTGTCCCATGTCACAATATTGGATTTACCTTGCTTCCTTCTTTCTGACTATAGATGATCCTACCACAAAAGTGCATGAACTTTAAGCTTTTTCTTTACAATCTTGACTCTCTGTTCTTCTGGAATGTCTTCACACTCAAAGTAGTTGTCCAAAGATGCTATCCAATCCAATAACTCTTCTTCATTCAGGTTTCCACCAAACTTTTGAACAATCTTCACTTTATGTTTGTCACTTTTGACTGTCTTCAACAATTTGGCCATTATTTGATCTTCTGGATCAAGTTCTTCCTCAACATCTTCAAACTCTTCTTTATCTTCATCATTTGAATCACTTCTTTCAACTTCTCTTCTCTTACTTATTTCTAAGGCTGCCAACCTTTCCTTCAATTCTTTTATCTCTCTAATATACTGATCCTTCAAGTCATTCATATCCTTTGCCACATTCTTTCCTTTAGGAGGCATCTTTTCAATTTTGCCTCTTCACTTTCCAATCTTTCTTTCACAAACTACAATCTTCTTCCATAAATATTTGGTACCTTATCAATTAGGGGAGGTCCTACAACCACACAACACAATCTCAACCAAAACCACAACTTATCAGATCACCAAACCTTTAAATTCTCACGATCTCATCAAATTCTCTCAAATTCCTTGTAGCATTGCAAACTGACTCAATCGGGCATATATTTTAGAGAAGGCCTACTTAGACCAAGACCAATACCATTTCAAAGAACCATCAGGTTTCTCAACAACATATCACAACCTCTCAATTAGTTCCCTTGGAACAATTTCCTCAAATCAGGATTTCCACACCTTCTAGACCTCAAATTAGGTTTTCTTTACAAAGGACCTTGCCTAAAATTTTTTCCAAACCAACCAAACTAATTTGGGAAACAATATATAGGTGTTATAACCTAAGCTTTCACAAATTTTCTTCAGAAATTCACCCTCCATGGTTCCTAAACCCAAAACCCTCCTTTTTAGCCAAAAAACTTAGGGTTTTATTGAAAGTTATACTTCCAACCCTCATAAAACTCTGTAACCACTTCAATCAGGTCCTATTAGACCTATACATACTCAATCCATCATCAAAAAATGCTGCCCCAACCTAACTCACACTTTACCATACCAAAACCTCCCTATTTCACATGGAAAACTCAATTTTCCCACCTAGGGCTTCATGCCCAACACAACATTCGACCTCCCCTGCACTCTCACAACATTTACACATCTATTCATATCTATTTATACCCATTCCATTGAGGTATAGACTTTACAGAAGGTGGAATGGGTCTAATACATGCTTGAAACTACAAAACCCTTAAAACTATTCTACACAAGCAGTTTTAGAAAATCAACTCAATCTACCACCTATTTGAGTGATTGACCCTCAAAACTATTGCAAAACAAATTTGATTCAAGCCAAAAATGAATTCAAATAATATTTTGAACAATTAGCTATTGTATGAGGCCATTCAAGTTTGAGAAAGCATTAAATTACAGAAAATCTGCAATAAAATAGGGGTTTCTTTATTTATCTTGCTTCAAAACTTCAAGATCCAACTTACATGTATGCTTTTCCTCCTATTTATGTTTTTTACCTCAAAAACCAATTGTCCCAATGCCTATAACTAACTTTTGAATAACCCAACCATTGGCATTCCACAAAAATCTTCTTTTTGCAACTTTTTAGCAATTTTTGCATTTTTTGCTCTACATGACAACTTTTTAATATTTTTGCCATTTTAGCAATCTAAACCACCTAAACACCTAAGAACCATCTAAAATGACTTATTAAAACATTAAAATGGTCCAAGTGACCTTATTCAGTACATATTGCCCGAAATCCTAAAGCCTACTCATCAACACCTTGAATTGAAATTTTTTGTTCAAAGGTCCTCTTGCACTAGGGAGGAGCGAGTTTGCAAGCTTTCAAATGTGAATGTTGCTGAAACAATGAGAGATTGAGTCCAAAAAACACCAAATTTTTGCTATAATGGAGGTGAGAATGCTAAGAAGATCAAGATGTTTCCCAGAAAGAGTGAAAATGAATGAAGGAGATAGAAATTTGAAGATGAAATTGGAGGCAAATGAGCCATTCGAGGTCGGTCAAGGGCATAGAAATTTTATACTTCATCACTAATGGAGAGTTGTAATGCTTTTGTTTATTCCAAAGGTAGGAATCATGTTAGGATGTCAGCACACCACACATATTTCTATGCATTGTGCTAGCATCCCCGACAAAGTATCCTCTATCAACACTAAAAACAATTGCTAAGTGGATGGGAAGCGAATGAAGGATGTGGAATAACATCATTGGATTTAATTTGTCTAAGGTAGGAGGTACATAAATGGGGAATTTGTGAGGGGTGAAAATTCATGCCATTATATTTTTCCCCCACTTTAGCGAGAATAAGTGTTAACGAATGCATGGTAAAGTAGAGTGAAAGCTTAGAAATGTATACCTAAACTATTGAGGAAGCAAAAGAAAACTGCAATATGACACACCTGAATGCACATGAAGAGGAGGTGGCTCCACAGTTACTTGGTCTTGAGGAGAGTTGAAAAAATGCATCATAGGTTTGTGGACCTATGGAAGGTGATCAAAAGGCTTTGCAGGTACTTGGTCCTACAGAGGGGGCACCTCAAGTGCTCGGTCCTGAGGGAAGCTAGATGTGAAAGGCTTCATAGACTCCAATAGGCCCTTATAGGTGATTGGTCTTGTAAGGAAATCTAGAGGTCCTCAGTTCTCCAAGTTTGGTTGGAAAAAGCAGCTTCGCAAGTCCTCAATCCTGTAAAGCAACATGTTAATTCATAGAGAAAACATGTTAGATACGATGAAGCCACATAGATAGAAAGATAGATAGTCACACAAACAGTGAACAATTGAAGGAGAAGCTTTCAAAGGGGTCCCTCAAAAACCCTTCAAAATAAAAGGGGTCCACTCAAGGGATGCTCTGTTTGAAAGGAAATGATAATTTTCACAAATGATTCTAGCATCAAGGAATCCTTCTGAAAGATCTCTTTCATCAAGGAATTCGAAAGGAAGAATACTCCCTCGCAAGGAAATTTTTCATACTTTTTCATCAGGAAAAGTACTCCCTTCTCAAAGGAAAGTTTTCATTTTCTTTCTTTATGAATCCATGATGAAAGAAAAATTCCACTAGAGGTCCTTGTTGAAGAATGAAATTTTTGAAAAATAAAGGATTTTCAACAAGGGATTTGTTGGCCATCGAATACACCTTTTGAAAATCGAAGCAATATGATAGCCCCCCATTAGGATGGTGCATGATAAACACAAAGGAATGTGACATCCTAAGGAGAGAGAATAAAGTGATGTTGTGGCCCATAATAAATGATGGTATGTAATCATGGAAATGTTGTACATGTGAGGAACAACACATAGGCACCACAACATCATGAAGCAAGAAAAAAGGAGAAAACCAAGAGACAAGGGATCTAATATTTTTGGGTCAAAACTAATCATAGATATAAATAGATAAATATAGTATAATAATATATATGAACTATCATCAATACCCTACTATATCAAACCATGTGAAGAAAGGTATGTGAATAAAAAATAAATATAAAAAAATGGGTCAACATGGAAGGGAGGCCTGAATACCCCCAACACTTTGCATCGTCCCCAATTGTCGAAAATCAAGGCACAACAAAGGAAGAATGATGTAACAAATAAAAGAAGTTTACAACACAAAACACTCTTGTATCCAAGTACCTACGAGGGTGAAAAGGGTCCTCCAAGAAGACAAAAAACAAGTATGAGGGAAGCACAACACACACAATCTAATCTACAGATAAATAAGAGGTGCCCTCCTAGCCCTCATCAACCAAGAGGTTGTCATTCTCCCAATCTAGATCATTATAAGGGGAAGGAGAATGAGCTTTCAAGGGTGGGATTGTAAGGGGAGCACCCTTCGACTCTCTTGTGAAAAGAACCAAGGAAGAGGGCCCCTTGAGGTCTTCTTTGTTCAACTCTTGTAAGGTAAACATCATTAATTTTGAAAAAATCACTAATAGAGTCGAGACATCATCCACTAATTTGAACATGTAGTTGATGGGAGTGCCATGTGTCAATTGGGTGGGTGATGAAGGAGGTTCCCAAGATCCATTTTTTACCTCACCAAAAGATTCAAGGGTAGTGACAAACTTAGGGAATGCTAGGGCTGCCTCCATCACTAGGATGATGGAAGCCAAAGTAGAACCAGCTTCCAAAGAAGGTGATCCCTTCTTCTGACCCCTATTAGAAGTAGGGTTTTCCTCCAGCTTGCACTTCATCAAAGGATATGAGATCCCCATAGAAAAAGAAAAAGGTGAGGAAGAAGAGGAGAAAACTACAATGGACACCACCAAGGTGTTTGACATATCCATGGGCTTGGGAAAAGGCAAGATATGTGGAAGGGACATCAAGAGAGGAGGATCAACTAAGGGAGCAATGAAAACTTACACCCTTTTAGGGTGAGGTTCATCCACACTCGTAGGGGGAGCCAAAAGTAATATCGAGGTGGTGGGAACTAAAGCAAAAGCGATGGAAGAGGACACAATAGAGGACACCAAAATAGGAGCTGCTAGCTCCCCTTCCTCCTACAAAGTAGCTTGCTCAGCGGCCAGAGCCTTCCTCCAGTGCTTATGCTTACACACAAGGTAGTTTCTTCAACTTTGGGTGCTAGAGGCTACATCTTGAGAAGAAGGCTCCTACTCTATCATTAGAGTATCCATCACATCCATTACTAGTGGAGGTAGTGACTCCTAGATAGAGACATGAGGAAGAGATGTAGAATCAAAGACAACAATTGGCAGAAAAGCAAACTCAAGTTCCTTGATAGCGGGCATCTTAAAATTCGCTACCCTAGGGGTAGGAGTAGTAGGAGGCTAGAAAGGCTGAGAAGCAAAGGAAACTTCACAGGGACCCTTCCCCTTACCCTACAAGATGGGCCAAGGCACCATGGGAAAGATAGGAAGGTCAAACACCTGATGCTTGGAATTCCACCAAGTGGGCACCATTGGACTCCCTAAGAGATGCATGGAGGTGGAAGTCGAAGGTGTTGTAGTAGGATGAGAGGTAGAAGCAAGTGGAACTATAGAGGAAGAAGGTTCCTAAGTGGAATTCTCCTCCTTTCAAGAGGCAGTGACAACTCGATGTTGCACTATCATAGAAGCCTTAATTGAAATAGCATAGGGAGAAGGAGGATAGGTCACCTTTGGCGCTATGCCCCCATTTTTGTATTTTACATGTGTGATACAATAGGTTTGTCCTCAAAGGAAGAAAACCAATAGGGGTAGGCTAGAAGTGATCTAATGAATAAGCCCCACATGACACCAAGGGTTTGTACCCAGTGTCATACACAACATGCACAAAGCCCTCATGGGAGAATTTCAAGCATTTATGGACCACCGAAGGGCTGCATTCACCGAAACTAGCCAAGGAATGCCTACCTTAACCCTAAACAAGTTGGACTCTGGGATAATATTGAAAAGGGAATTCATAGTCAATCATGTGTACGCATAGTGCTTTTTGATCTGTATAGGATCTAGACTATATTGCAGAATTGAATGCTTATTTATTTACAATGTTTATTCCAAGTTAATAAAATTAAAATTAACTTAAGGAAATAACAAAATGAAGGAATTAACAAACTGAGAGAAGGTGAGAGAGAAGAAGAGAAATGCAAACAGCGTTTGATTACAGAGTTCGTCACAAATGTGACTACGTCTCCGGGTCCGCTCCAATAGAGTGACCGATCCAATTAATCTCCAAATCAATTACAATTGCACCAAAACCATTCTTCAAGCACTTCGACAGCGTAACGACGCTCTAACGTGTAAGAATGACTCAAAATAATCTCCTCAAGACCTCTATTCACTTGTCACCTCAGCTTCAAGACTTCATCACCTGAAAAAAACTTAATAGCAACTCTCACCTCACACCCTCCTTTTATACATAAAAATTGCTCAAATTGGCCTTTAACCAATTGATTTACAAAATATTCCTTATCTCTCCAAATTACAAATCATATATTTGAAAATCCTCCATATCTCCAAAAACAACTTAATCTCCTTTATACACATATATATCTTTAAAAATCCCCCCTAATATTTATTTGAGCCCTTTTATTTATTCATTTCGGGCTTTTGTTACAACTTAAGGGGTTAATTTTAAATAAAAGTTGTTTGTTTAATTTCAAATCTAGGAGTTTGTTTAAATTTTAAGGTATTCGGTTTTAAAATAATAAACAAATACATTCGATGCCGTTCATATTCCTAACGGCTCGCATGGGCTAGCGGTGCCCATACCTTTTGAGAGCCCGGCGGTTCCGGGTTCAAGCCCCAGCCGTCAGCTTTTTCTCACCAAACTCTATCGAACTGTCAACAAAAGAAACCGACGTCTATAAATAGTAAAACCAACTGCGTGTGCTCTAACGGTGGAAACTTTGCACTGTCCGCCCCAAGGTCTCGGGTTCTAACCCACGTAACAACTTTTTGTTAGAACAAACTCGCGACCGCCGGCAGGAGGAAGAGAGAAGAGGGCCACGTGCCGCACCAAGAGGGTGCCACGTGGCAGATTTCTATTGGCTGACAACGATGATGGAACTGCTGACTAGGACGTGGACGTGTATGCTGATGAGGATGCTGACGTGTGCACGGACGACACGTGTCAACACATGATTCGCCGACCAGGCTGACGTCATTTGCCGCATCATTGTGCCACGTCATACTGTACGGACTGCCATGTGTCATCTTCTGATTGGTCCATTTTGGATTTCTTACTACATGCTGACGTCAGCTGTATGGATGATGACGTCATCACTGTACCTTCAAGTCCACCAAGTCAACCTGAAACTTTGACCAGATGTATCTTGAGCATACAATGTCGGATTTCGACGAAACGAACGCCATCGGAATCGTCTTGACGAGCTCTTCCTGATGATGCCAACTTCGACAACTTTTGACAACATTATTTTTTTCGCTTCCTGGACGCCCTCTGATCCCAGTTTGACCCAAGGTTTGACTGGCCATAACTTGCACAAACGGACTCCTTTTCGCTCCGTTCGAGTTGCGTTGGAATCAGGACGTCGAGCTCTTTCTGATGGTGCAGATTCTAGAGAGAAATGAGACACTTCAATTTTCACTGAAATATCCCCCGGATCAGGCCTCCCCACGGAAGACCTTTTGGACCTCCAAAAGTGACATTTACTCTGACATTAAGTGAGGACTTGGCCTCCCCACTTGTCCTGTATCCTCTGTACATCTGAATACCTGGCTCACAAGCACAATGAAGACTACAACAACATTGTTGAACATAAACATACCTTTATCACTTCCATAAGCATCTACATCAATTGTCGTAGCCACTAACCAACAAAAATTGACTAGCATCAAGCTGAACAACAATGCAGAAATGAAAGAGAATAAATCAACAACATATCGATCCTTCACAACAAGAACATTTTTACCCAAGGATTCATCAATGCTTTCAATCATGCTTTTCTCATGCTGTACTGCAAGTGCATCCTGCAACATCTGACCCTGGTTAGCTACTCCAAGTTCAAGTTTAGAACCACCTGTACTGACAAACATAAGAGTTAACTCTTTACTTGCATTAATTACCCTCTTTAACTGCCCTGTTTTTGCAAAAGAATGATCAGTCTTAATCCTGTGAGAATGTACAATATATTGTATGCCATCTTTAAACAAGTGATAATGATTCTTTTCCCTGTAGAAAATAGCTTTCCTGTCATATAAATAAGGGCTACCAAGCACTATCCCACAGATATCCAGTGGAACCACATCAAACTGTACTTCATCCACAAATTTACTAGTGATTGCGAACCTTAAGGTGCATTGTCTTGTTACTTGCAACTTATCATTTTCACAAATCCAGCCTAGTGGATAAGGTTTCTTATGTTGTGTAGTTTTCAATCCCAAGTTATTTACAATACTTTCTGAAATTAAATTCACTTGAGAACCACTATCTATGAGTGCATCAATTTTACTGTTCTTAGCAACAACCCTTAAATGAAACAACTCATTCCTCTTCACATCTTCAGAGACATCATTAACTTTAGATGAAGAAGCACAACTAGCAACAGAAACACCAGAAATAGGAGCTTTACCTTTTAGACCCATAGCTATTATCTTAGTCTCATCATCTGAATCTGAACCAAGATCCATAACAACATTTGCGGCTTTCTCCTTACCTTTTTGTTTCTGATTACGTCTTTGAGCCCACTTAGGCCTCAGTTCTGGATGTAACTTCCAACAGTGATCTTCATCATGACCATTCTTGTCACAATGAGTGCAAGAAAGTATCTCATCCTTCTTAACTGTAGCTGCCTTCTTTCCTTTCCCTGTCTCTGCATTCTTAGAAGATTTCTTTACATCATTATCAAACTTATCAATAAAAGATCCTTTACCCCTTGACTCTAAGTGTGTAGCTTGAACAGACACTTCATCCAAATTACAAGGGTTCAAAACCAAAACGGAATGCCTAAGGTAGGAATGAAGACCTCCTATGTACTTCAACAATGTGTCCTGGGTGTACAAAGGAACATTCAAAGCAATAGCCCTTTTCCTAAATTCATGGGTGTACTCTTGGACAGTTTGACTTTCCCTTGCCTAACATTTTCCAGTCCATCATTAACTGCTGCATATGTCCTAGGGGATAAAATTGCTTCTTAAGAGCATTAACAAACTCTCTGCCCAAGTTAAACTAACTCTACCATGTTGTGAAACTTCTGCTTTAGACTTACTCTCCCACCAGGTTAAGGCTGTACCTCCTAAACGAAGAGTAGCTAATTGGATCCTATCAACATCATCTAATAGGTTTTGGACTCTACAGTAGACTTCAACTTGCTGAATCCAATCATCCAATTTTTCAGCATTAAGTTCACCACAATATTTTTTGGTAAATCAAATTTTACATCCAACTTAATTTTAGGCTTATACCCACTCTTGAAAGGATTAGAAGAAATAGAATGAGGAGAAGATGGAGAAGAAGGAGAAGGAGAAGAGGGAGGAGAAGAAGAAAAGGGGTGATCTGGTTGCTTGCCACCATCTCCATGTTGTTTCCCTTTCTTGTCTTCACGAGCATCTTGCTTCGACGAACATTCTTCACGTTCCTTTTGCTCTTGTCTCTCCTGAAAAAGAATGTCCACCTTAGCCTTCATCTCGAGGAATGCTCTTCGAAATTCCTGCTCACTGATTTCTTCAGGAACCTCCATTCCAAAAACTGACATCTTCGGAAATGTTCTACGCTTCCCGATCTTAGGATTAAAGTCTTCGAGCTTGCCTTCACCCTTTTGAATCCTGGATCTCGTTAGCATTCAAAAACAAATAACTGCAATAATAGTCAACTGAGCTCTGATACCAACTTGATCTGTATAGGATCTAGACTATATTGCAGAATTGAATGCTTATTTATTTACAATGTTTATTCCAAGTTAATAAAATTAAAATTAACTTAAGGAAATAAAAAAACGAAGGAATTAACAAACTGAGAGAAGGTGAGAGAGAAGAAGAGAAGTGCAAACAACATTTGATTACGGAGTTCGTCACAAACGTGACTACGTCTCCGGGTCCGCTCCAATAGAGTGACCGATCCGATTAATCTCCAAATCAATTACAATTGCACCAAAACCATTCTTCAAGCACTTCGACAGCGTAACGACGCTCTAACGTGCAAGAATGACTCAAAATAATCTCCTCAAGACCTCTATTCACTTGTCACCTCAGCTTCAAGACTTCATCACCTGAAAAAAACTTAATAGCAACTCTCACCTCACACCCTCCTTTTATACATAAAAATTGCTTAAATTGGCCTTTAACCAATTGATTTACAAAATATTCCTTATCTCTCCAAATTACAAATCATATATTTGAAAATCCTCCATATCTCCAAAAACAACTTAATCTCCTTTATACACATATATATCTTTAAAAATCCCCCCTAATATTTATTTGAGCCCTTTTATTTATTCATTTCGGGCTTTTGTTACAACTTAAGGGTTAATTTTAAATAAAAGTTGTTCGTTTAATTTCAAATCTAGGAGTTTTTTTAAATTTTAAGGTATTCGGTTTTAAAATAATAAACAAAGACATTCGATGCCGCTCATTTTCCTAACGGCTCGCATGGGCTAGCGGTGCCCATACCTTTTGAGAGCTCGGCGGTTCCGGGTTCAAGCCCCGGCCGTCGGCTTTTTCTCACCAAACTCTATCGAACTGTCAACAAAAGAAACCGACGTCTATAAATAGTAAAACCAACTGCGCGTGCTCTAACGGTGGAAACTTTGCACTGTCCGCCCCAAGGTCTCGGGTTCCAACCCACGTAACAACTTTTTGTTAGAACAAACTCGCGACCGCCGGCAGGAGGAAGAGAGAAGAGGGCCACGTGCCGCATCAAGAGGGTGCCACGTGGCAGATTTCTATTGGCTGACAATGATGACGGAACTGCTGACTAGGACGTGGACGTGTATGCTGATGAGGATGCTGACGTGTGCACGGACGACACGTGTCAACACATGATTCACCGACCAGGCTGACGTCATCTGCCGCATCATCGTGCCACGTCGTAATGTACGGACTGCCACGTGTCATCTTCTAATTGGTCCATTCTGGATTTCGTACCACATGCTGACGTCAGCTGTACGGATGATGACATCATCACTGTACCTTCAAGTCCACCAAGTCAACCTGAAACTTTGACCAGCTGTATCTTGAGCATACAATGTCGGATTTCGACGAAACAAACGCCGTCGGAATCATCTTGACAAGCTCTTCCTGATGATGCCAACTTTGACAACTTTTGACAACATCATTTTTTTCGCTTCCTAGACGCCCTCTGATCCCAGTTTGACCCAAGGTTTGACTGGCCATAACTTGCACAAACGGACTCCTTTTCGCTCCGTTCGAGTTGCGTTGGAATCAGGACGTCGAGCTCTTTCTGATGGTGTAGATTCTGGAGAGAAATGAGACACTTCAATTTTCACTGAAATATCCCCCGGATCACTTTTAGACTCATTGTACCCATCCTTGTGTAAGAATTTTATTAACATAATCTCTTTTGTGATAACATTAACCTAACATGTAGGATCAACAAGGACACTAGTCACAGAATTCCCATTGATACGAGTGAGAATGTACAAAGGAGAGGGTTCTCTATTAGCATTCATTAGAAAGTCCTGTGAGGTAAAGGTTATAGTAGGAGAGCCACTTGTAGGCTACATAGACGGGATGGGAAGATGCATGAAAGAAGCCATATTTTACATACACACTAGAAAGGACTTTCTTAGAACCCCCCAAGGGTTTAACAATTATATAGTGACCTATTTTAGGCTTCACTTCACAATGTTTAGGGATTCTTCTAGCTACACTACTAAGGGTCATAGGTTGGGTTACGAGGCTAGATTCCCTACAACACACACACCTACAAAAAACCTAGAACATGAGAGATGACTCCTTTAACCCTATGAAACAAAACCAAAACAGTTCACGTCAGGTTCACCAAAATGCAGAGGGGGACCAACTGCTCAGGACCCCAAGTCATGGCAGGGTCTAGAAAAACCATCTGCCTTGATCTACCTCATGCTAAGGGATAGCTTAAGATAGGTTTGATGTTTAAGAGGGTGAAAAGGAAGGGAAATTGATCTACCTCTTTCCTTATGCCAACTCGAGAGGTTTAGGAATTCGGGTGAGTAGATTTCTAGAGACTAGACTACAATTTAGGTGGCTCACTATTAGAGGACTCCAACGTGGGGAATGGACGATAGTGTGACATGTTGGCATCTCTTTTGGGCACTAGAATCCATACAGAAAATGAACGTAAAGTAAAGTTGAAACTCAAAGAGTACCTACTAACGACCTGACAAATATAGTTTAATATAATAACAAAAACAAAAACAACTAGAAATATAAATAATAAGAAGAATACATTAACTTGAAAGATAGATTGATTATAAATGAAATGATGAGCAACGATAGTAGAAATCCAACTTACGATCAGTCTAGCCTCGTGCAAGGTCCACATGAATGAAATACCTACACACACAATGACAGGAAAATGTTGGGGCCATGTATAGAGGACTTCTGCAGTCAGTCCCCCACTTTGGTATTTCCACCTCCATGGACAACAAATATAGAAATGATAGAGAATTATGATAAATAAAGTATTGAAATGGAAGTACTATGAACTATGCTAAGCAAAGATATGCTACAAAATAATACAATGATGCTAAGTCAAAGGAAAATGGAGCAATTTCACCTTCAACCACATGCTTCTCAAAGCAAATGGGAGAAGGAGTGAGCTCACAAGATTGCAAATACTGACATTTCCATAACAACAAGAGATTGAGTCCACAAAACACCAACTTACTGCTACAATGGAGGTGAGAATGTTGAGAATGATCAAGTAGAATGCTAAGATGATCAAGATGTTGCCCAGAAAGAGTGAAATGAATGAAGGAGATATACATTTAAAGATGAAATTAGAGGCAAAGGAGCCATTCAAGGTTGGTCAATGGCACAAAATCGTTACATTTCATCACCAATGGAGATTTGTAACACCTTTGTGTATTCCAGAGGTAGGAATCCTATTAGGATGACATTGTGCCATGCAAATGTCCATGCATCGTGCTAGCATCCCCAATAAAATATCCTCCACCGACACTAAAAAAAATTTCCAAGTGGATGGGAAGCAAATGAAGGACATGGAATAGCATCATTGGATTTAATTTGTCTAAGGTAGGAGGTGCATAAATGAGGAATTTGTGAGGGGTGCAAATTCATGCCATTACAATAGGAAATTGTATACCTTTACAATTTTATACTATTTTGGTTGCTTAATTATTTGGACTTAATTAAGATCCTAATTTTCCAAATTATGCATTCCAAAGCCCTATTTTGCTCATTTTCCAAAAGGGGAGCCTATATTTAATTAATGCAATTAATATTTTAATCACCCCAAAATGAACGTGTCTTAGAATTTTAAGCCAGGACTCATTTACCCAAGGGTGAATGGGTCCTCCTTAAGTCCTAAGTCCAAAATTTTAATTTGTCTTTGGTGGAATTTTAATGATTCAAATTTCATATGCAATTGTTGGCTTTTGGAATCTAATTTTTGAGAAATTAAGATAACACCTATAAATACATAGTCTTTTTATCAATTCAAATCATCTAGCATTAAGAAAAATTTCATACAAGAAACTATTATTGTCAAGAGCATTAAAGAGAAGGTTTTTCAGTCATTTGTTATAGCATTCAAGATCCTATAATCATGATCAAGCTTATGTGCATTCATGCCATCTTGTGAAGGATAATATGCATTTTTTATCCTAAAGAATCCACACATTCAAGTATCCAACAAATCAAGAAAAGAAAGATTTGATTACATGGAGTCATGTGTTTGAATTTAGTCCTCTAAGGGAACCCATTAAAATTTTGGCGAGTTGTAGAAAGAAAATGTTCATTCATCATTCCTTCCATTTATCAACTGTCATTATCATTCTAGCAAGGTTTAATTACCAAACATGGGATTTGACTAAGGCAAAACCCCATTCACAAAAAAACAATTTTCTTCTCTTTCTATGTGTAGATTACAGGTTGAAGGACTGAAGAGATCTCAAATAGAAAATTTTAATTGTTGCATAAGTTTTCCCCATTGTTGTCAAGCCATGAAAACTCAATTGTATATTTTATTTTTGACTTTTTGACAATGAGACCTATAATGCTTGGCTTTTAGATTCAACTATGTGTATTTTTTTATCAACGTTTCGAATCACACTCAATGATCCATCATCAGGAAGAGGAGAAAATGAATTGGAGTTGCAGATCCAGCCTAATAAAGGGTGAGGTAGATGAGAGAAAATAATTAAAAAAGAAAATAAACAACCTAAAAAGAATCAAAAGAATAAAAATTATTCATTAATTTTTATAATAAAACTACAAAAGTGTGAAAAAGAGAACCAAAATATGATAAAACAACATTAGTTTGAAAAGGAGAATGAAAATTAATTATAAAACTACATTATAAGGAGAAACAACATTAGTTTGAAAAGGAGAACAAAAATTATAAAACAACACTAGTTTGAAAAGGAGAATGAAAATTATACTATTAGTTTTTATTTGTAATTTTGTTTCTCCTTATAATGTCGTTTTATAATTAATTTTTGTTCTCCTTTTCAAACTAATGTTGTTTTATCATATTTCGGTTCCATTTTTCACACTTTTGTAGTTTCATTATAAAAAATAATGAATAATTTTTATTCTTTTGGTTCTTTTCGGGTTGTTTATTTTCTTTTTTAATTATTTTCTCTCATCTACCTCACCCTTTATTAGTCTGGATCTGCAACTCCAATTCATTTTCTCCTCTTCCTAATGATGGATCACTGAGTGTGATCCAAAACGTTGATAAAAAATTACACACAGTTGAATCCAAAAGCCAAGAATTATAACTTCATGAACTGTGGAAAACTCATGCCAACTAATGAGACCTATGTTAAACTAAAGCTAAGATCCAACATTAGAGGACTATCAAAGATTTTTCTGGACACCCCATCCAAGACCCATTCACCCTAGGGTGAACCTGTTCTTCAATAGTGCTTAGAACCAATTTTTAATGCCATGTACATGTGTCCAGATCCTTCTCATATCTTCTTGTAAATTGTCAATTTGATTCCTATAGCTTTGGGATCTTGCATTTTTTCATCTAGGTCATATTATTGATTAGGTTTAGTTGCTTCAAATTATTTCCACATAGTTCCAAATCCTATTGTCCTAAGGAATCTAGGGATTTAGGTCTGATTGGCTCAACTTAGGGGTGAAAGTCAATCTTTACACCATACAATCTCTTAGTTTCAATGAAATTATGGGAAGAGGGATATCTTTAGTTCCTTATTTCTTTGTATGAAGGACCTAGGACACCCTATTTTGGGATCCTCCCCTTTCCCCCCTTTTTCAGTAGCTTCAAATGATAGTTGGATGGGAGTAACTATGAAATGTATTACTTCTTTAAAATATTTTTGTTTGTTTAATCTCTATGGACCTTGCTCCATGGTCCAAAAAAGAAACTATGGGATTTGTTGTCTTCAATATCCTCTTTGCTCAAAATTGAGTTTAAATTTTTTTGGTGGGAACTTTAATGCTATTCTAGATTTGTTTGAAAGGGGTGGGATCATTTTTGTAGTAAAGGTTATGGATGATTTTAGGGAATTTGTGGGAAGGAATAATTTGTATGATTGTGTTCCAAAGACTGGAACATTTACTTGGTCAAATAAGAGGAAAGTTTTTTTTATATTGGAGAAAGGTTGGGTCACTTTCTTCTTTCATATAACTAGTTGTCATCTTCTCATTATTTTTCTTCCTTAATTCACACTATTTCTAGTTTAGATCATTTTCCAATTTTCTTATCTATCTTTGAAGATAAACCCCATATTAACAATTCTTTCAAATTTGAAGCAACATGGTTCAAAGATGAAAATTTTATTTCATTAATGAGAATGTGGTGGTTTAAGGGCCCTTTTATTGAGGGTTCTAGGATGTTTTAGCTTTGAAAAAAGTTAAAATTCTTAAAGGACAAAATAAAAGATTAGGATACTAAGCACTTTAAAGATATTTTGTGGAGAAAAAACAAAATTGAGCATGAAATTTTTGATCTCTATGATGTGCTGATAAAAAGGGGCATGGATTTTTTAGCTTTTGAAAAGGAGAAAAACATGAAATTAGAGTTGGAAGAATTTTTGAGGAGGGAAGAGATATAATGGAAATAAAAATCAAGAGAGTCATGGTTAAAGGATGGGGATAAAATATATATTTTTTTTTATGCTCTTGCTAAGTTGAGGAGACAATCTAATAGAATTCATTCTATTCAAAGTGAATATGGGACAATATTTTATACTATAGGGGATATTGAAAAGGAGTTTGATAGGTTTTTTATATGTTTTCTTCCCTCTCCCCCTGATAATGAAAATTTTGATCAATCAGTTCTGAATAATATATTGTGCCTTGTTATTAAGGAACACAATGATATGCTCATGGCAAGTTTCACTTTGGAAGAAGTAAGGAGGTTAGATTTCTCTATGGTTGCTAAAAAGGCTTTTGGTTTAGATGGGTACACAACTTTTGTGGGTAAAGATGTTCTTTTAGCATTGGAAGAATATAGGAAAAACAAAAATGCATTAAAAGATATGAACACTAATTTTATGGATTTGATTCCAAGGAAATCTAATCCATTAACCTTTTTAGATTTTAGACCAATTTCTCTTTGTAACACTATCATTAATTTTTTACAAAGTCCATTTTTTTAGGCTTGCTAGAATAATTTCCCTGGTCATTTTAGAAGAACAAGGGGGTTTCATCTCAAGCAAAGAGAATCCAAATGGTGCAATAGCTGCTCATGAAGTGTTGCATTCAATTATGGAAGAAAAATTCCTATAGTTGTCTTGAAATTAGACATGATGAAGGCATATGATAGTGTAAATTGGGATTTATTGTTGGTTGTTCTTACGAGGTTTGGTTTTTATAGTTATTCATGCAAATGGATTGATTCATGCATTTCAAATGCAAAATTTTCAATTTTGGTAAATAGATCTCTGTGTGGGATTTTTTCATCTTTGAAGGGGATTAGATAAGGTGATCCTTTATCACTTTCCTTTTTATTTTAATGGATGACGGTTTAAGTAGAACCATTTATTCTATGAATAGTAAGAATCTCTAGAAGGGTGTGAGAATTTGTACTTATCCTAAGCCAATTACACACTCCTTGTTTGCTGATGGTACACTCCTTTTTGGGTAGGTAAACTTAGTTGAAGCTAAGGCAACGGAGAATATTTGATCGAAATATACTTTGTGATTGAGATAGGTAATAAACAAGGAGAAATCTAAGGTGTTCTTGAATGTGAATTATTTGATCAAAGGTATAATTGTGAATTTTTGGGATTTTAAAACTGATTCTCTGCCATGTAGTTATCTTGGTGTCCCTTTCTTCTATGGTAAAAAAATACATTCTTTTTGGAATAGTATTATTTCCTCAATCTCAAATAGAATCTTGTTATGGAAATCGAAATGGATTTCTCTAAATGGGAAATTAGTGATGTTAAAGGTTGTACTACATGCTTTGGTGATTTATCTTATGTTTATTTTAAATATGCCTAAGGGAAAAGAAGATGAATTTTAGAGAGTGCTATAAACAGTCCTTTGGGAAAAAAATTTAAAGGAGAGAAAGAAGCTTCCCCTTGTCTCTTGCGAAAAAGTGTGTATGCTTAAGGACTTGGGGGCTTTGGTTTGAGAGATTTTGTTATTCAAAATAAAGCATTAGGAGAAAAACTAATTTTGAGGTTGTATGTAAATCCAAAATCAAAGTGGGGCTAAATTATGAGGCATACATATTTAGATTCAATGGAAAGGGAAATGATTTTTACGTTGAAGACTCTCCTATTAGGCTCCAAAATGTGGAATTTCATCACCTCATGTAGATTAGTTATTCTCCCTCACTTATCATGGATCATTAATAGAGGGGAAAAAGCTCAATTCTAGGAGGATGCCTAGAATGGTCATAAGACAATTAGGGTCATTTATTATTGGGGTCAGATTGAAGTTATTTTAAAGTCTCTATGGGGTTGTAAGGTCAATGATTAAATAATTGTTAAATATTTTTTTTCTCCCCTTTCTGTAAAATTGAGATACTTTTATTTCCTTCTAGTTTCACATTGGATGAAAGAAACCCTAAAGGAAGAATTGAGTAAAATATAGGTTTTTTTCTCTAATGAGGAAGATGAAATCATTTTTCTAAAATCAAAATCAAGAAATTATAATGTAAGATATGGGTACAAATATTTAGTTGCTTCTGATAAGAAGGATGTTTGGCCATATAAACTTTGTTGGGGCTCTACTTGTTTACCTAAAGTTGGGGCTTTTTCTTGGTTATCCTTGAAGGGCATAATTCTATCTGGTATTAGATTAGATAGATTGGGTATAAATCCTCTTTTTCCATGTGTTTTATGTGGTAAGGCTTATGAAATCTTAGATCATCTGCTGTTACCATGTGAATTTTCTCATAAATTTTGGGTGTGGTTACAAAGCATGCTTGGGATGTTTGGTCCTTTTCAATGTTCTCTTCTTGATAATTTTTAGAGTTGGTCATATTTGTTCAAGTATTCTAAATATGCTTGTATCTAGGAATTGAGTCCTATCCTCATTTGGTAGGTCTAGCTAGAAATAAATAACAAAATTTCCAAGAAAATGATTTTTGATGTTATTCAAGTAATCCAAAAATTTGAACTATCAATTTCAGAAGTGACTATGACTAATATTTTTAGAAATTTCAACACTAAGAAATTATTCAAGTCATGGGATGCTTGGCTTCAAAAAATGGTCTCTTCTAAAGGCCCTTCTTGTTCAAGGGTCTGTTCCGGGATTGGATCAAGAATAAACAAGAAAGATGTTAAATGGTTACCTCCTCTAGATGGTATGTTTAAGCTTATTTTTGATGTTTCTTCTCTAGGAACCCTAGGAAATCAAGTGTGAGAATGACCTAATAAGAGATCACAAGGACAATATCATAAGAACAACTTGAAAATTGTTAAAGGAAGGCACAAATAATGTAACAGAGTTCAATGCTCTATTATTAAGTTTGTAATTGACATTGAAAAATAACATATCTCACATTATTATTGAGGGGGATTCACTTTTTGTGATTAATTATTTATCAAACAATGCTTCATGTGCTTGGAATTTAAATGATTTTTTGGGTCAAATTAGATCTCTACTTCAAAAAATTTCTTCATTTGAAATTATGTATTGCTAGAAGGAAGCTAACATTTTGGCTAATGCTCTTGCTAATAGGGAAATTGATAATTCTTTACCATACACAGTTTTCTTGAAAGGTTTGGCTTTACCATGCATATATTTTCCTCAAGCATTCAAAAGTTGGATGCCCAGGTATTGTTCATCATTTTCCTGTGTGTGAAATAATTCTCACATGCAAACTGATTAGGAAAAAATCTTGGTCATCGTCAAGGAAGTGGAAACATTAGTATTTTTGTCACTTAGATATTGTAATTCAACATTGGGTTATCAAGAGCAAATTCTCTTGATTATTGGTTATACTTTCTTTATAGCAATAATGATCCATAAAGTGGACGATTGACAATTTAGATAATGATCCTGATTTGCATGGTTTTGGGTTCTTTTTGCCCATACCACATTTATTTTGCATCTTAAATATATATTTTTGAAATGACCATCTTTGGTCGGATGTCATCCTCTCCACTGGCTAGTACACAAGCCATTAAAGGTTTATTTCTAACTTGTATGATGTGACATGTGCAAGTATTAGCTCCACTTTTGGGGAAATGATTTTTGACACAAATTGCCTTATAAAGTACATGTAAGAAATTCATGTAAAAATATTTTTTTGTGTGTATTATCTTAAATTCATGCTTCTCTATGTGATCCTTCTATATATTATGAAAGGATTTTTTTGGTCTTGGAACCTTATTTTTAAAGGGGTCTAACTTTTCTTTATGCCCATATATTATTTCAAGGTAAAATGGACTCATTGTTCAAAATCTTCATCCCTTTCCGACACTGACACTGGGAGTGTCAGAGTAATAATGCATTAGCTAATAATTAATTAATCCTTAATTATTAGGCAATTTTATTCACATGCACTTAAGATAAACTTAGGAGTGCTTTTTTATGTTAACTGAAGTGAGCTATTATTAGATCATTCTATCTCATCACATATGATGTTGACACTTGTCTTGATCTAATCCCTTTATCATTTAGGGTTGCTCCTATATAGTACTCAACCATCATTGTATTATCATAACCTTTTGCTAACCTTTGAGGACTCTTGATCTCCTTGAAGACCCTTGAGGTTCATTTTGTAGCTTTTTCTTGTTGAGGAAATTGTATATTATTATTTATAGCTCATATTATTATTTACAACTCTCTTGCATGGAAGGTGTTTTTGTTTTTTGTTGATTCTATGGATTGTGTTTTTCATAATTCTAACATGGTATCAAAGTGTGGATTTAGCAAACCCCTTCTCAATTTATGAGGGTTTTTCTTCAACAAAGGTTACAAGCTTCAAATTTGAAATCTCCTCTGCTTTTTTTGAAAATTTTGGAGTTGGATGATTTTTAGGTGCATTTTGGTGCAAAAAGGACCTCACCATTGAGTTCAGGAGGTTGATTCAACGAATTTTAACTATAAATCCACCCATATTACTCATCATAAAAAATTGAGGCAATTTTTTTTGTATAGGGGCCTTATAGACCCTATACAACTAGGTACAATGATTTTAAAAAAATAAATCTTAAATTGTTTATTTTTAAAATTTTAAATAATTTTTTAAAAAAAAAGTTGTAGTTTTATTTATTTTATGGAGGAAACGATTTTCCTTTGAGTACCCGTAGGGTAATTACCTTGGCAGACCCTGCAAGTCCCTTACCACCCATCGTTAGCTTTAATGCCAACTAATGGCATGCCTTTTTTTGCTCACCGATAATCCCATCGCAAATGTTGACCCAAACACACTTTTGATGAATTTCATAGTTTTCAAACAGTTTTAAAAAAAAATCTTGGAAAATTTGCACATTTTTCGCAATCACGAATTTTTTATAGCTCCTACCTATGTTTTTCAGCCACATTAGCATTTTGTTGGCAACTATAATATTTTTATTTTTTTGGCATATTCCAACACCGATTATTTGGTAGGGGGCTAGATTTTTTTCAACAATAGGGAATATTCTCTAAATATTTGACACACATAAACATGATGTCATGTTGATGTTAGTGGTATGACCTACTAGAAAGGGCCCCTTCAAGTCCCCTTTGGTCCTAAAGGAGCTATTTTTTTCTTTTGACCATAACTTGGGTGTATGATATCAAAATTGGATAAACAAGATATTGTCAAAAAGATGGTTCTGTCAAATATTTAGTGGTGTGGATCTCATCACCTTTTTTTGGGTTTTGGTGCATTCTAAAACCTATTGAAGTTAAAGGTGATGTTTTCAATCCTAAGCTCATTGATTTTGACCTGTTTCTCTATTTTTTGTGATTTCAAAAGCATTGGGATAGTCTTGCAGAGATCTTCAAAACTATCCATACTATTTTTTCTATTTTTATGTAGGTACATTTTATTCATTTTTTTTTGTTTTCACACTTAAGTGAATTACTTGGACGTTTTAGCTCTTGGAAACTTCCTATTTGTGTGGGATGACTTGTTTTGGCTATTCTATATGTATTTCTATATTTTTTCCTATCTGGGCATTGCATACATCTTTTGTATGTACTTTTATTTTGTAGGAACAGTGAGATAAAGTGAGATTTGGTGTATAATTTTTAGGGATTTCACACATCTTGTTGTTCCTTTTGTACTCACACTATGATATAAATTTCCATGGGGGATTGATTCTTGCCTTTGTTTTCCATCACATCTTTTTCAAGTGAGTGCCCATTCCATGATAATAGTGAATCCTAGTGATTCTTGCCTCATGTGTACCTTTGTTTACACACCCTTTTATTTTTAGGTACTCTTTTGTGCATGTTCAAATGTTCTTGCTTCTCCTACATGCACTTCTTGTTTTCACACAATTTTAGTGTACCTGTCTTGGCTCTCTTTTTAGAATTATGGGGGGGTTTCTACTATTGGTGCTAATACTTGGTTTCGCGTTGGAGTGAGTTGTGTATACAATATTTATTCTTATGTACTATGCAGATGCAACATTTGGTTACCCATACATTTTAGTGAGATGGAGCATTTACCATATGGACATTCTTGGATTCATGTTCTTCATTTTAGCATTATATTAGTCATCTTTCGATAATTGTATACAACTTCTTCATGCTTGAATAGATTGAATTTCAACATAAAAGTGAGTCAATTAGATCTGGATCTGCATTCTTGGGGCATTGAAAATGGATTGGTATAATTAAGCTATATGACTTAATATGAAAAATGTAATATTCTAGAAACACAAACTAAAATAGTAAAATGTAGGCAAATCTGAGAAGTATTGGAGATTGTGCACTTGTCATAAAAAGTTGGATCTAGCATGCAAAGGAGGACTTAGACACCTAGGGGCATATGGGACTCTAATAGGGGGTCCTAAAATTGATTTTGCAGTCTTCTAATGTTGGATCTAACCTTTTTTTCCCTAATTGCAGAGTTGTCAAAATGTCGTCAGATAATTTTATAGGTGAGTTTTTATGGCTTGACAAATTTTAGGGCTTTGAATGCAAAAATGGAAAAATTATCTTCAATATTCCTTCAATCTCTTCAAACCTATAACCTGCATAATCAAAGAGAGAAAATGTTGGGCCATTTAGGGGCTTCTCTCAGTCAAACCCCGTGTAAGTGTTTCTACTTCCACAATGACAATGTCAATGATAAAAATGATAATTGAAAGGAAGGAATTATGAAATCAAAAAATGCTGCAACTCACCACCCTTTAATGGCTTCCTTGAAGGATTGAATTCATGCTCACCTCAAGTATTTGAATCTTGCTTGCTTGATTTTCTTTAATTCTTTGGATACCTACAACAAGGGTTAGCCTTCACAAAACATGAACACACATAGAATTTGACATGATGTTGGATATTGAATTACTACAATAAATCATTGAAATGTTGCTCTTGAATTTCTTAATAGTGCTCTTGATCATCAGTTTTCCAATAATTTTCTTGTTAGATTTCAAATGATGCAATAACTAGGTATTTATAGGCATTTCTCTAATTTCCCCAAATTAGATCCCAAACACTGACACTTGAAATTTGAAATTTGAATGTTAAAATGCCACCAACAACATATTAACAATTGGTCCCTAACAAGATAGGGGGACCCATTTTCCCATGGGCATATAGGTCCTATCCCTATCTTCCAAGACATTGAATGTCAAGATTAAAGCATTAATTTTTTGCATTTATTCAATGCTTGCAATCCTTTTGAAAATGGTAAAAATAGGCCTTTGAAAGGCATAATTTAGGAAATTAGGGAGCCAATTAGGCTCATTAATTTAGGGGGAGAAAAATATAGTGTAAAATTTTCATGGGTGATAATTTACTATAAGAGAGGGGGACCACCACATGCAAGACCCCAGGTCATGGAGGGTCAAGATGCGAGAGGCTGCCCTAACTTACCCTAGCTAAGTACAACATGTAGGGTATGAGGATGAGAATGATGAGGACTATGAGGTCCAACAATCACTCTAAAAATCTGAGTTCTAAGGTCGGGCTAGGCAAGTCAGTTTTCAGATTCAACTCTGTGCCTTAGGGAGCTCTCTACCCGAGGACATCAACGCAGTCTCTAGATGACAGCGCAGTGCATTGGCGTCTCTAAAGTGCATTGTAGTTTGTACGGTTAGACAATAGCAGAGACAAGGTTGAACTCACCAAAATGAATAACAACCTAGCTACTCAACTAAAAGGCTAGAATGAAATGAGTAAATGAACGAAGTATTCTCTAATGTTATAAAGTAGAAAAGCAAGTGTAAGAAGAGTAAGAAGGATCTCACCAAGGAATTCATTCGCTAGTTGATCTTCCTTGCAACATGCACACCTACACACAATAAGAGGGAAAATGTTGAGTGACTAAATAGGGGCCTACCTTAGTCAAACCCCCGTTTAGGTGTTTCCACCTCCACGGATAACCAAGGAAATGAGATAAATAAATAATGTAGTAAAGAAAACACAAACACTACAAAGTAGTACTACACTACTCAACCAAGTGATAGAGGAGAGGAGAGGGAAGCTTACCACATCCACCAAGAGCACTCAAGGCTGTTTGGGGGAGAAATGAGAGGAACTCAAGCCTCTGTTACAATGGTGTGGTCCCAAACGTGCTCTACCAAAGTGACAGAGTGAAGCTTTGGTTGCAATGGAATGCTTGAATGCTTAGAGTGAGTGAGAATGAGTGTAAGAGTGTGAATATGGAAGCTTGAAGTGTGAAAGAATGAAGGCTTGATCTGTTGAAGAGTTGAAATTCTTGTTGAAGGATTGAATATAAAGAAGAGAGGAAGAAAATAGCCATATTCGGGTCGGTTGGTCGAAGGGGGCGTTACAACTTCACTGTCAATGAGAAGTGTAAAGCCTCTGCAGGTTCAGCCGCAAGAATTTTCTAGGGACGTAAGCATGTCACGTGGACATCTCCGCGCCACACGGGCATCCCCAATAGAAACGCCCCCACTAACACTCAAAAAAAGTGCCAAGTTGACCACCAATTGTGGGCTTAAGTGGAATTAAGCCTCTAAACATGGTTTTCTAAAGTGGATAAGGGCAAGAAAAGGGATTTGCATAGGGGGTGGAAATTCACTCTTATACATTTTCCCCCCACTTTAGCGAGCAAAAGTACTGATGAGTGCTCGATAAAGTAGATCAAGAAGATAGTAGAGTTTAGAAAAGTATACTTGAACTGTTGAGGAAGCAGTACTCGGTCTGGCGTACTTGAAGGTGCAGGAAAAGAAAAGGACTCCATAGCTGCTCGAAACTATGAAGTTGGAAAAAATAAAATTCCTTACAGGCCCGCAGACCTGCAAGGAGGCAACCCCCAAGATCTCTTGCATGAAGGAAGCCCCAAGGAAGCGCCCTACAGGTTCTCGGTCCTGCAGGGAAGGTATTCTCCATGAACTCAAGCATGAAGAATACTGAAGGAAGCACCCTATAGGCTCTCATTCCTATAGGGAAGGTATTCTCCATGAAATCAAGCATGAATAATACCAAAAGAAGTTCCCTATAGGTTCTCGGTCCTGTAGGGGAGGTATTCTCCATGAACTCAAGCATGAAGAATACCATAAAAGTGCCCTACAGGTTCTCGGTCCTGTAGGGGAGCCACCCCCAAGATCTCTCACATGGAGGAAACTCAAAGGAAAGCACCATACAAGTTCTCGGTCTTATAGGGAGGTATCCCCCAAGATCTCTCGAATGGAGGAACTTGAGAAAGTAGACTCCGTAGAGTTAGAAAGCGGTGAAAATTCTACCCGAAAATAGAACATGTCAAAAGTGGTCAATCACGTAGACCGTCAATAAGAAAAAATTTCAAAGGGGTCCCTCAGGAACCCTTCAAAAGGAGAGGGGTCCACTAGAGGGATGCACTATTTGAAAAGTAAGGTCTAGTCAGGCCACCCCCAAGCTAGATGCGAAAAGGTGAATGGAATGAGTCTAGTCAGGTTGCCCCCAGGCTAGACATGAAACAATTCCATTCAAAATAGAGGCTCTAAAAGAAGGGTCCCTTGGGAACCTGCCGTGAGGAAGAAGGGGGGTCCACTCAAGGGATGTACAATTCAAAGTAGCCATTCATCTTAGAGTGTTTTTTCATCAAGGAGTCATCTTGAAAAATGTTCACTTCATCAAGGAATTTGAAAGGAAGGAAATTCCCTCGCGCAAGGGGAAATAAAAGTTGTTTCCACTTTGGAGGAAGGTCCTCAAGTCCTTTCTTTACAAACCTGTGATGAAGGAAACACATTTCGTTAGGGTTCCAAGTTGAGAATGTGATTCCA
The DNA here is from genome assembly GCA_007258455.2 of Sequoia sempervirens. Lineage (NCBI taxonomy): Eukaryota > Viridiplantae > Streptophyta > Pinopsida > Cupressales > Cupressaceae > Sequoia > Sequoia sempervirens. The sequence continues at coordinate 123,956 of VDFB02004725.1, read as the reverse complement.
AGGAAAAATTTGTGAAGACTTTCGAGAAAATATTCGTTTGGAAAAAAATCATTTTTTAAAAATCAAGGTGTTGAAGAAGAGCGTTGTCACACATAGAAGGGACAACTCAAGGAAAGAAGAGAGAAAGATAAAGAGAAAGAAAAAGAGAAAAGAAAACTAAAAACAAAGGGCACATGGGAATCTGGTTTAGTGGGGTCATATCTGTTTGAGCTCATATAATAATAGGTAACTGCAATGCAAGGTGAAAGATCATCAATCCCCAACCAAATTAGGAAAAATGCATGGAAAACAAAGTAAAAATAAAAAATTGGGTCAACATGGAAGGGAAGCCTAAATTCCCCCAATGCTTTGCATTGTCCCCAATTTATCAAAAATCAAGCACAAACATAGAACAATGATGATACAAATAGAAGAAGGTTTATGACACAAAAACTACACCTATATCCAAGCACCAATGGGGGTGACAAGGGTCATCCAGGCACACATAGCACAAGTACGGGGAAATACATCACAAAACACACACACAAGATCAAGAAAGGGCCTCCTCCTAACATTGATCATCCTAGAGGTCGTCTGCTTCCCAATCTAAATCCTCATAAGGGGAAGGAGGATGAACCTGCAATGGTGGGATGTTAAGAGGAGGAGCACTAAACCTCCCATAACAAGGGCTAAGGAAGAGGGCCCCTCAAGGTCCTCTCCACTGAGCTCTTGTGGAGTCAAAGTCAGTGATTTTGTGAAGATCACCAATAAGGCCAAAACCTCATCCATAGAGTTAAACATGCACCCAATAGGAGTGCCATGTCTTACTTCAGTGGACGAGATAGGTTGTACCTGAGATTCACCACTAAACTTGCCAAATGACTCAAGAGTGGTGACGAACTCAAGAGAAGCCGAGACTGGTTCTATTACAAGGACATAACAAGTCAGCGTAGGACCACCTTGCGAGGAAGGTGGACTCCTCTTATGCCCTTCATTACTAGAAGGACCAGCCTCCTCTTCTTTCTTCGTTGGGGGAGATGAACTCCCCACAAATGAAGCTAGGGGTGTAGAAGAAGAGGAAGAAAGAACTGCAATAGATATGACTAAGGTATTGACCATATCCATAGGCTTTGGGAAGGATTGAATATCTAGAATAGGCATTAGCAAAGGGGGCTCCGCCGAATGAGCGATGAACACCTACACCCATTTAGGGTTAGGCGCATTCGTGCTTGCAACAAAAGTTGGGAGTGAACCAAACTGGAGAGAAGCAGAAGGCAGGGAGGAAGAAGATGCTATAGGAGATCTTGAAGCAAGAGTGGTCATTCCTTCCTCTTTCGATTGTGAGGTAGCTTGCTCGGCTAGGAGATCCTTTCATTGGCGCTTGCATTCACATGCAAGGTAATTTCTACGGCTCTTGGAGTTAGAGGTCAGAGTTTGCGAAGGGACAAGAGGTTCCTACTCAACAATAGGAATGTCCACTAAGACCGTTTCAGGCGAAGGAATAGGTTCCTGCATGGGAGCAGGGGGAACAGGTTGAGGATTGACAGGAGGAGTCAACTCAAGAGCCTTGACAGCAGGCCTCTTTTTTCTCACTACCTTAGGAGCAAGAGTGGTAGGAGGCCACAGATTGAATTCTCTATGAGAACCTTTCTTTCTTTTGTATAAAGAATACCACGATCTAGGAAATTCATTAGGGAGGTCCACAATCCTGATCTTGGGCCTACACCAAGGAGGGATCATCGAACTTAATGGGTAGCCACTAGTTCTGCTCATCCAATACTCTTCCCAGGAAAGGGGAGAGGATGGGGCAGTTCGGGAAAAAGTCACTTTTTCTTTACCTTTGTGGGAAGGGGAGGGAGCCGTCATAGGCTTCTCCTCTTCCTTCGGGGAAGAGGGAGCGGCTAGTATAACCTTCTCTTTACCTTTGTAGGAAGGAGAGGGAGCCGGTGTGGACCTCTCCTCTTTTAGAGAAGGAATAGTAGTCGGTGCGGGCTTCTTCTTCTCTTCTCAGGAAGAGGAGGCAACCAATCGCTTCATCTTAGGAAGGGTTAGCTCTGGCTCCCCTTTGCCCCTAGTTTTATACTTCACATAGTTTTTGTAAAGTAGGTCCATTCTTAGAGGAAGCGAACCGATTGGGGAGGGCCAAAAGTGATCCAATGAATATCCACCATGAGATACCAAGCGTTGATATTTGGTGTCATGTACTACATGCACGACACCCTCGTGGGAAAATTTTAAACACTTGTGAATAATGGAGGTGATCCCATTCATGGAGGCTAACCAAGGAATTCCCAACTTGACTTTGAAGAGTTCTGACTCCGGGTTGACATCGAAGACCGTGTCAATAGTCCTAGGTCCAACCAAGACAAACAATTGATCGAGCCATAGGGTTTAAGACTCATACCATCGTGCATGTAGATGATAGATCTCGTTTCTTCATATTTCTCCTTTTACAATGAATTTAATACTAATGTTTCTTCAGTAATAACATTCACATAGCTTGCGGGGTCAATCAAGACTCCTGCACAATGTTACCATTGAAATGAGTGGTAATGTAGAGAGGTGAAGGTTTGTTGTTTAAGGGAAAATCTTGTGATGTAAATGTAATATCCGGTGAACTGGGTGTGGGTGGAACAACGGAAGTTACTGTGACCATATTAACATAGGCCTCGGGTTGGGTAACAATATCAGTAGGATCAACAATCATATTAGCAGAGTGTGATAGAAATGGGTTCATGTATATCTGCAATTCACTATTTTCCTTCGCCACTAATTTGTTGGTGTTCTATTTATTCCCATCGAGACGAATGGTATCGTCCTCAATGCGGTCCTATATCTCATGATGTAGACACATACATCATTCGGTATCATGTCCATTAACACAATGGTACTGACAATAAGTACTCCCATCATACCAATTAGGGTAAGGTTCCTTAACAGGATTAGGGATCGACAAAGTTATGATCTTATCCTTCAACAACTTTTGTAAGATGGAAGTATAAGATTCTAACAACTTCATGAACTTCCGATTGCATTTGAGACCGTTGTCATCGATAGCGGCTACTACATTTGCCACGGCTTTACCTTTCCCAGAGATTGATTTGATGGATTTTCCCTCAGAATGGGAATGTGAAGAGGGTCCCTTGAACTAAGCAACTATTTGTTCGTACTCTCGTATAGTTGCACACAACTACATGAAAGAAGGTTATTTCCTCAAGGAAAACTTCTCTTACCAAGGCCTTCCTTTGTAAGTTGCCTATGAACACCTTCTACACGTTAGAATCGAGCAACTGATACAAGATTTTAGAAAGAAGCATTTGATAATGTGCTATAAAATCAATAATCTTTTCATTATCTCCTTGTTTACATTAGATGAGATTCAAAAAGGTCATCTTCGGCCCGATGTTTTCTTGGAATTGTCTAAGGAACTGATTTACGAGTTGATTGAATGAGAAGGTGGAGTTGTTAGGTAAGGAACAATACTATTCAAGCGTTTTGTCCTTGAGAGATCGGGGGAATAGTTTATCCATCAATGCATCATGATGGAAGAAGTTCATGCAAAGGGCATTAAAGGAAGACACATGTCTGTGGATATCCCTTGCCACCAAACTTCTTGAATTTAGGGATCTCCATTCCTTGAGGGAAGGGAGTGTTCAAGATAGAAATTGACAATGGACTATGTTGGAAGAAAGGCTGGAAGATAGGTTGGGAAGAGGCCTACGAAAGGCTCGCTAACTGGCTCTACATCTTACCCATATTCTAAAGCAGAGTGTTCAAAATAGGGTCATTGGAAGAAATAGGGCCAAAAGAACCTCCTCCAGAGCCACTGCCAAGTCCACCTCCAAAACTGCCGTTGATATGACTTTTTCCAAAACCACTACCAGAGCCACCACTATTGGTAGGGCCACTGCCATGGCCTCCACCGGAACCATCTTTGCTAGCACCACCTCTGCTATCAAATCCACTACCACTACCAAAGCCTCCACCACCCAGTCTACCATGGCCTCTACAACCAGAGGTGACAGAAGGGGTAAACCTAAAGCCCAACGGGACCTTATTCACTTTGATAGTTTCAGGTTGCTTAAGGATGAAAGGGATACTAATGGAAGGGACTACATCAACCATGTAAAAGGAAGTGGGAGGCATTGATACCCCTAACTGTCCCTCATGATCTTTGAAGGTGACCCCTTGTGTAAAGCTAGGGTTGCTCGAAGGAGTGCACGCTTCAGTGAGACTGAGGAGACTACTTAGAAGCTCTACGCCTATTTGATCTTTACCCATCATATGCTTTAATTCACTAACAACCCAAGCGACCCTAGCCATCTTCAGGTTCCTTTCCAAATGGTTTTCTAGGTCACCCAACCCTTTAGCAAGGGCGGACACATATTCAGTATGGATTTGAATAGCCTCATGCTCATCCATCAATGATGGCATGGGAGATGCAAGAGGAGTGGGAATGTGATCAGTTTCATTAGCGAATCCCATCTCATTCCTCAATAATTGCTCCTATGCAGCCAAACTAACGATAGGACTAGAGAAAAGGTCTATAGAGAGACCAAGTGAGACCTTCATCCTATCCATTGGAGGTGTCATACACTTCTCCTCATGATATACCCAAAATTTGTGGATTGGGTTGTGATGCTCATAAACTTTCACAACACTAAAGAACACAACAATCGTGAAATATCCAAGGGAAGTCCCAACACCGTCAGATGAATAGATGTTGGTTCACGTCGAGTTCACCAAAAATGTAAGAGAGGGGGACCATCGCGTGCAAGACCCCAGGTCACAGAGGGTCAAGATGCGAGAGGCTACCCTAACTTACCTCAGCTAAGTACAAAATGTAGGGTATGAGGATGAGAATTATGAGGACTATGAGGTCCTATAATAACTCTATAAATCCGAGTTCTAAGGTGGGGCTAGGCAAGTCAGTTTTTAGGTTCAACTCTACACCTCAGGGAGTTCTTTGTCTAAGGACGTTAGCACGGTCTCTAGATGACAATGCGACACACTGATGTCTCTAAAGTGTGTTGTAGTCCATATGGTCAGACAATAGTAGAGACAAGGTTGAAATCACCAAAATGACTAATGGCCTAACTACTCAACTAAAAGGCCAAAATGAAATGAGTAAATGAATGAAGTATTTTCTAATGTTATAAAGTATAAAAGCAGGTGTAAGAAGAGTAAGAAGGATCTCACTAAGGAATTTTTTTGCTAGTTGATCTTCCTCACAACACGCACACCTACACACAGCAAGAGGGAAAATTTTGGGTGGCTAAATAGGGGCCTGCCTCAGTTAGACCCCCGTTTAGGTGTTTCCACCTCCATGGATAGCCAAGGAAACAAGATAAAGAAATAATGTAGTAAAGAAAACACAAACACTACAAAGTAGTACTATGCTACTCAACCAAGTGATAGAGGAGAGGAGAGGGAAGCTTACCACCTCCACCAAGAGCACTCAAGGCTACTTGGGGGAGAAATGAGAGGAACTCAAACCTTTGTTGCAATGGCATGGTCCCAAACATGCTCTACCAAAGTGACGAAGTGAAGATTTGGCTACAATGGAATGCTTGAATTCTTAGAGTTAGTAAGAATGAGTGTAAGAGTGTGAATATGGAAGCTTGAAGTGTGCAAGAATGAAAGCTTGATCTGTTGAAGAGTTGAAATGCTTGTTGAAGGAATGAATATGAAGAAGGGAGGAAGAAAATGGCCATATTCAGGTCGGTTGGCCAAGGTGGCATTAAAACTTCAGTGCTAATGAGAAGTGTAATTGCCTTTGCAGGTTCAACCGCAAGAATCTACTAGGGACATAAGCACATTGCGCAGACATTTGTGCACCGCTTGGGCATCCCCGATAGAAATGCCCCCACTAATGCTCAAAACAGGAACCAAGTGGACCACCAACAGTGGGCTTAAGTGGTATTAAGACTCCAAACTTGGTTTTCTAAAGTGGATAAGGGAAAGAAAATGGATTTGCATAGGGGGTGCAAATTCACTCTTATACATTTACGATGCTACAAGAGGTTATAATGGAGAAAATGCATGCAAATGCATGTTTTCAATACATTTGCAAGCCACATAGGCATTACACTTTACGAGAAGGTGAGAATTATAATATCCCAATAGTTATACAGTTGAGAATATTTTCAAGACATTTTCACAATGTGTAGATGTCTACACATTCCGCTAGCATCCACGACAAAAGTTCACTTAAATTGTAAAAAAGAAGGGGTTAGCAATGAAATTAAGGTTAGGAAAAAAGGAATTGCATTATCATTTTTAATTATTCTAAAGGGGAGGTTATGTAATGTGAAATTGTACAAGATGCAATATTCGACATTACATGTATCCTGATTAATTAAATAAACGCTTTTTATTTAATTACATTATTAATTAACATAATCCTTCTTCTTAAATTAAATAAATTATTATTTAATTTATCTTTATTGTATTTTCAACTATAATTAAATAAATACTTTAATTATTTAATTATTCATTCAACCTCTTCATCACTTAATTAAATAAATCTTATTTATTTAATTTATCCTTAAAATGTAAAGTCTTGAATTAAATAATCATTTAATTCATAAAAGTCTATTTTTAACACATTCTTCTATATTTAGATAAATGTTTAAGTTATCTAAGTATTCCCTCTTGCTCGACTCGAGATCTATTTAAATCAGTCAGTTAACTCCAGATTGAATATCTGAGTTGCTTGCGCGAATAAACTCTTTGTCATATAATTCAGTCATCTAGTTCTAACTCATATGCATGTACATCCTTGTTAAATAAATATATTTATTTAATTAATTAAATCTTGTGTGTGCATTTGAACAGAATGTTGCTTATAATCTATCTTTATCTTTGTCATGCAAACAATATTCTTTTGTTTTCGAATACCAAACTTGAAGAATAAATCATTTATTTAATCTTTATTTCTATTTCTAGTTTTTATCACTCATGTTAGTACTAACAATTATCATAATGCATGTCTAATATTTTGATCTCAACCGTCCGTCGATCTTTCGATCCTGACCTATCATTCAAATGATCAATTTTCTATAAATTGATCTATCTTTCATTATTTCAATCTCTCTCAAAATCTTATGACTTTTGGAAGTATATCTATTATCTAAATCTTTGATGTTTTGCTAAATCACTATCACAGGCTATACTTGCACAAGAGAAATCTAAGGAAAATTATACTACAACGGCGAAATGGAGAAGGACAATTGAGGTCATACATGGAACTACATAGATATTGGGTGAAATTGTTCAATTTATTTATGTTTTAGCTTTCCTTTGTTCCTTGTTGTTTAGCTTAGATTGCATTAGAGTTTAATTGTCATTGTTATTGCTTTTAATCTTTGTTGTTTTCATGATGTTACATTTGGTGAACCTGACATGAAGACACTATCTTCGAGAATCCGTAGAATTTTATTCAATTTTGGTAGGTTTCGTACAGAACAAAACATCTGATAGAAGAAATGATACAACTCACATTCTGAAATGCATCTGGCAGAAGAAGCGACACATCTGGAAAATTATGACGCATCTGTGATTTATCAAGCCGCAACTGATAGTGACACATCTGAAAAAGAAAATGACACATTTGATTGGTGAATTTTTAAGTTTAATTTTTGATTTACAACTTTCTTTTGTGTTTTCATTTTAGCTAATGTTTGGTTTTCCATGTGTTTTGGAGTTAACATAGTGTTTGTAGGACGTAAGCGTAGAATAATTTTTTTTGAAACCCCTCTTGCAGGACGATTGTCGAAGATAAAAGTGCAAAACTACTAATGAATTTTCTGCAGGACGAGAGTCAAATACCTTTTCTTGAAATAGACTGTCTGGTAGATCAGCAAATTGTTATTATGCTCATGATTCAGTATATCGAAGTATCCTCTCCCCTTGCACATTCGTGCGATCAAGGGTGTAAGAGAATCGGTTACTGACTCTAGAAATTGGGCCTATCATGGTGGGGAAAAGTACTCACCCCAGGACGACTCGGACTGGTAGCACCTTGAACCCGAGGGACTTCTATCTAGTATATAAAAGTGGGTTCTTGGGGAAAGCCCAAGAATCACGAGTATTGTTCTGATGAGATGGACAGTAATGGAATCTCGCCGCATGGATGATACCCCATGAATGGAATGCCAAAATTAAACACCTTTGTTTGTAGTGTCCAAAATCCCTCTATTTACTGGTACAGCAAGTCAAACCTGTGAAGCCGTCTCACATTTTTACGGTTCATGTGTAGAGATGAAAGTATGCCATGGGAGTTTCATGGGTACTGTAGGTTGGATGCCTCGAAAGAAGTGTTGAGCCGTGGAGGGGAGCCAATGGGGTCAAGCTACTAGTCATCTGCCTTGAATAAGCGTAGTTGGGGTAAAACCCAAGTGAGAACTCAATAAATACTATCCATCACAGCCTAGGATGTGCTTGTCTGTTATTGGATTAAACATTCTTTGTGTCAAAATCAAACTAAAATACATTGTCTTCTGATTGTCCTTGATTGCCAAAACTTGATCATGAAACAGAGTCAGTTTACATTATCATTCATTGGAAAACCACAACTGTTCACCAAAAAGTTGCAAATGTTATTTCAAGTCACATTTGTTTAACCTAGAGTCACATCTATCAAAAATTGTCCAATTTAATGTAAAGTTGCATCTGTCTAAACTAGAGTTGCATTTGCTAGATTAGCTTGCATTTTTGTAGTCAAAAACCGTATCTGATTGAAAACCTGCACTTGCTATATTATGTGATGCATCTAAAAAGCTGAGCTGCAATTGCAGTCTAGAACGACGCATTTTCCCCTATCACAAAACTTTTACTGGTGCACAAAAACTTGAAAAACCGCATCTGATACAGTCTGAGTCGCAATTGTCATCCTGAGTTGCATCTGTTAGAAACTACACCACAACTGTCTAATACCAAAATTGAACTTTACTAGAAAACTACAACTATCAAATTCTATGACACATTTTCTTGAGCATTAGAAAACCAGAATTTAGTGTCAGATCCAGAACAAATAGTCAAACTAGTATCTAGCTTATCCTTTTCTAATTCTTGGACAGAAACCTGAATGTTTTCTCAAAACTTGCACGATTAGATCCTTAGGAATCATTTGGTCATAGCGATAGGTACTCTAATTGTAGGTCTTAATTTCATCTTAGGATCCTTTATTTCCTTTAGAGAGATCATCATTTGCATATTTTAAGATAGGAACCTTTCACACTTTAGGTAAACCCTTGATTCAACAAATATTGTCATTGAACCTAGTCATCATATCTTTTGTCCTACACGTGATTCCTTCCAGCTCAACAGTCTAGTTTGGGAGATCACCTTGTCTTCTGTCCTAGCCCTACAAAGGTTCCTTATCAAAACTAAGTTGAAACCTAGGTTAACCTTTAGCTATAAGATATCTTTTTTTAGAATCTTCCAAATTGATCACTTAGACCTTTGCATATTTAGATACTATCATCCTAGAAATAACATCATTTTAGAAATACCACATTTGCAGAGGAAACACCAAAAATAAGCTGCATTCATTCCTTATTTTCAAGAAAATTCCAAAAACATAGCTTAGGTTGCATACCTTAGACTTAGGTCACCCCTTTTTTCATTGTCATACCTTAGATCTCATATCACATACCTTAGTCATACTCCATTTTTTGTCATAACCTCACCACCATGTCCGCAATTTACCTTGTTATGCTTGCTAGTCAAGTTAAATACTAGTTAATTCATAATGGTCAATGCCAACAAGCCATAGACTACAAATGAAAATTTATCCAATCCAAATTCCAATCAATGTCAACCCATGGTCAACTACCCACATACCCTTCCTATCAACAATCCATAAGTCCTAGTCATTTAGCCATCTACCATCACTATCAAGAGTCACTTGACACAATATTTTCCATTAATCCATGACAAACATCTATTAGTCATACCTATCCTAACCTTGACAAGGGAAACTAACCTTCCACTAATCCCTTCCAAGCCTCCACGTCCTATTATAGTCCTTCGTCCACTAATCCCTTCCAAGCCTCCATGTCCTACCCTAGTCCTTCATCCACTAATCCCACGGGTACATTTTGACCAATTTTTCGACGACGGCCCGTCGTAATTTTGACGGATGCTGGGCCGGAATTTCATCATTTCAAATATCGTCGAAATTCTGATGAAATAATAGTGACGAACGGCCGTTGAAATTCTGACGGGCCATCATCAAAAAATTGGTCAAAATGTACTAGTGTCCCTTCCAAGCCTCCATGTCCTATCCTAGTCCTTTGTCCACTAATCCCTTCCAAGCCACTCCATCTCAATCTACATCTAGTCATGAAAATACATCTAGTCATGGTCTCCAAAGTCACATCCCATCTACTAAACTCGAGGATACATGTCAAATGGAAAGTCCAAAGCATGATGTCACGACTTCACCTTCATGTCAAGATCAAAGTAGTCTATCCAACGACCCTATCTTTAAGTCCATCCAAGAGGTCCTAGATAATCATGGCATCCAAAATACACCTATCCTTGATCAAGATTCCATTCCCAACCATATCATTCAAGACAAACCCATCTTTGATCAAGACACTACTATTGAGCAAGAAGTCCAAAATGAACCACTCCTTGACCTTTATGCCATTTATGATAAAAAAAGTTGAAGACAACCCTATCCAAGTACCAAACACATCCATTTCCCAAAATGAGACACTTGCCTCCTTTGGACACAAACGATATTCCTCTAGAACAAGAGTCTCCTACTCTAGACATATTTGCAAATGATCAAGATATAGTTGAGCTCATTGGAATCTATGACAATGACCATAAAGATGGTTTTGACATCGAATTTGAAGCACCAGTAGAATCATCTAAATCTGATATGTCACATAATCACACCAAAGATATCCAACATGTCAATGAAGATAAGACATCCTATCAACTAGGATCATCCACTTTTATCAAATCAGGCTTTCTTGTAGAGGAGATTCCAAGTAATAGTTTCCACAAACACAATGATGGGTTAGCATCTTGTTTTGAAAACAAAAAATACCCCATCACAAACAGAATCTTTCAGAGCATGCAATAACAAGGAAAATGACTAGGAATACACGAGCAAGGAATTCTAGAACCAATATAATTTTAGGAAAATCCTAGACATCAAGGTCGTGGTTATCCTTTAGTCAACAAATCTAATGATGTTATTGGTACCTCCTTGATATTGGGGGAGACTTTATCTGATACAAACATCAAAATGGAGGCCATGAGTAGTTCTTACCATAAGGTTGCTTCCAACACTCCTTCCATCCATACCATAAATTGTCATTCCAACATGAATAAACCTTCCATTTGGAACCAACAAAAATAAAAGTCTTACAAATTCAAAGTTCACAATCAAATATCAAAGGCCATTGAATCAATAAAAAATCCAAGTGGACAAATAAAGTTAAAATGGATCCCAAAGAAAAATGGATCAAGCAAAGAAAATAGTTCAAAAGTAAAAGTCAATCAAAATGTGGAGCCACAAGAAAAGAGGACTCCCACATATAATAAATGTCCACCTTCATTAAAATGGTCATCAAGGAAGGAATATAAAATTCATGGTTCCAAACATTATCCCAATCTAAAATCCAATCTCCATCATCCATCACCCCAAGTTTGGAAAATGAAAATTCCTACATCTAAATTGCCAAATGCGTCTACCATCATCCGTCATAATCCTACATCTCGGCTAAAGTCTAAAAATCCTACGTCACAAATCCGTCACATCTTGGTAGCAACTCTTTATTGTAAGGACTCCCATGGCACTCTATCGTGATGTGTGTATTCTAATAAGACCAACTCTAATATCAACAAGGATCACAATGACATCAATGAATTGTATGCAAGCACTATGATCATGACAAGGAAACTACTTCGTCAAGGTCATTATTGGAATATCATGACACCAGCCTCTACATCAGCACCATCAATGGATTCAACACAATCAGTGATCATCTAAAGCATCAAGGCCACCATAAAATACAAAAATACAAAAATACAAAAAAAAAATTGAAAAATAAAAAATTGTCACCTTGACGAAAACCTGGCAAACAGGCATCTTGGTGACACCAAAAAAATAAAAAAATTAAGAAAATAGTAAAGAGAAATAAGTCGTCCAATAGTGAAAACCACCTTGGTGGCGCTTTGGATAAGTACCATGGTGAAAACCTGGCAAATAGGTGCCATGTGTAGTTGACTCTACTCCTTTGTCTACTATTATTCTAATCTGAATTCCCTATACATATTACTTATTCTTTCCATCCATCCCTTGTACATATCATTCATAATAAATGGTAGTCCTTCCCATAACTTGGAATGATTGACATCAAGTGCATTTCATATCCCCCATCCCATCCTATTCCTAATCAATTAGTCTTATACTCGAATCGGGGAAAACACTTGACTTGTGTCATATTGGGTCTTACATTGTCTATCTTGAAGACGTAAAAACATTGGAAAATCCAAAAACATTACAAAAATTCCTGAAAAAACCAAAAACATTACTAAATGTCTTGAGAAAATCCAAAAAACATTAAAAATCTTCCAAAAAGACAAAAAATCAAAACATGTCAAAAATCCAAAAAAAAAGAATCAAAGTCAGTCGCACTTGTTAGTCTTTGTCATTTTTCAAACTACATTGCCTCTGCGATTGGATGTAGGCAAGGCCATCTACCAATGTTCCCCCGAGGCATTAGGTTAGTCCTTTTAGGTTTGTTTGTATAAAATCATGACTCAATCCATTTGTCTATAAGACAAAGTCATTGGTCATGTTGAACTATGAGGTCTCTGCATGTATAACGTAGGAAAGGCCATCAATCGATGAGCCCCCGAGGTTGCACTAGGTCAGTCCTTTAAGGTTCGTCACATGCACTACCACACATGTCAAATATCTTCATACAAAGCAAGCTTTTTTTTAGTCAGTCTAGTCAATCTTGTCAACCATAGTCTAGTCAAACTACGAGGTCTCTGTGTGTATAACATAGGCAAGGCCATCAATTAATGAGCCCTCGAGGCCACACTAGGTCAGTCCTTTAGGGTTCGTCATCACACACAATCAATTTTCAGCACATCATATCAAGTCATGCATCAACAAGATGAAAAAGTCAACAATTTCATCAAGTTAGATCAAACAAATTGCCAAAGCTAAAACTTATGTCTACTATAGGATGTATCTTTCTTGAAAACAGACATCATCAAAACAATCAACATGTATCTTATTCAAGATGTGTCCTTCCTGAATATAGATATTAGCAACACAATCAATCTGTCATATATAGGATGAGTCCTTCCTGCATACAAACATTGTCAAACAATCAACAAGGCCTCATATAGGTTATCACATCAATGGCATCAGACTCAGCATCTTACATGATATGTGTCTTTCTAAAACCAGGCTTTTGTCATGCCTTATATAGATAGTCATAACATCAAAACTAGACTCAATGTCTTATTTGGTATGTGTCTTCTGAAATTGGGTCTTATCAATCAAAACAATCAATCAAACAAATCAAGTTTTGAAAAGTATTTTATTGGCTTTGTGACTTTATGGCTTGTTTATCTTATCATTTAATTGACTTTATGATTAGAATCCTACCACTAGCTTTCTCAAGGATGTCCCATGAAGGATTTAGAGAAGCAATGACGTCTCATAATTTTTTTTTCTTTGATTGTTGTTTGTTGACTATCTTTTAACATATGAATTTTGAGTCATGTTACTAGTTTCCTCAAGGATATCCCATGAAGGATTTAGAGGAGCAATGATGTTTCGTGAACTGTCTTTTATTTGTTTGTTGTCTGTGGTTTGTCTTGACAAAAAGACTGGGGAAATTATGCCCTTAGTATGAGTTAAGACAATCCTTGTCTGCGACTGTATGTTATTAGCAGGTGGATGACCTTGCACACCTTGATCTATGTCATATCATGGTGTTTGTCTCCATTTGTATTAGTCCTGCCCAATGATGATAAAGTGCAATGCCTTTTGTGATACGTTGAAACATCGAAGATTGCTAATACTAACATCATGGTCTTTTATTATTTATCTTTCTTTTCGCACTAAAATTTCTTCTTTCTTGCATTATGATAGAGTCCTGTGACACAAAAATATAAATCATCCTGCATATACATTCATGTTAGAAACATCGTGTACATATCATACATAAATCTTGCATTTGAAAAATACAAAAATATAGGCATCTATCATATCTAGGAAACCATGGCATAATAAGCATTCATCATCATAAAGTGCATAACCTAAGCATTGGATGTATTGTAATGTCCCCTGTGCGTGGCTGGGTGCGTCCTGACGGTCACGTGTCCGATGAGCTTGTGTAAGACCCCAGATTCTCTGGTGGTGGCTTCGGTGGTGAAAGATTCCTCCCTAGTTGTCACCTTTAACACCCTGGGTAGCCGCCCTTACTAACAGGCCGGTCTTTTGGTGTAGTGGTTGGGCCTTAGTGGTATCAGAGCAGAGGTCTCGGGGTCGAGACCCGCGAAGCGTGGTGGGTTGTAATGTCCCCTGTACGTGGCTGGGTACGTCCCGACGGCCACGTGTCTGGCGGGCTTGCATAAGACCCCAGATTCTCCGGTGGTGGCTTCAGTGGTGAAAGATTCCTCCCTAGTTGTCGCCCTTAACACCCTAGGTAGCCGCCCTTACTAACAGGCCGGTCTTTCGGTGTAGTGGTTGGGCCTTAGCTGTAATGTCCCCAATTTAGCCCTACGCTCTTCATTTGGATTTAGCCTATTTCTAGGAACTCGTAGGCTAAGCAGAAGCTCGAATCAGGGTTTGCAAACTTCTTGGAGGACGTTTTCATCTTTTTGCAGAGCTTACACTTGGAAATGTTGAATTTGGATTGTGGATTCCTTCTGGTTTTTCTGAGAGCTTCATGTTGGTGGTTTCGGTTCAACATTCTGAGCAATTACATGGATTTACTATTTTTAGTAAATTCTATTTTTAGCAGTTGACTTGTTGACTCCTAATCAGTAGGCTTCACTATGGCAGTCTGTTCAAACGGTATGGTTGAATTTGGCTTTTGATGCATTTCCATGGTGATATAAGATATTTTATATTATAATGCTATAATTTAACATTATAATTCCTTGTTCTAGCATCATGAATTAATATTATCTTTAAAAGGGGGACATTGAAGGGTATTTCCACATGGAGGAAATATTTTAATATTTCTAAAGCCAAATATTGCTCAAGGAGTTTGGACGCCAACTTTGGGTGAGCCAAATATTTTATTTAAAAAGTGAAATTTATCTTCTTAAGCAAGTACGCCATCCTAAGGGTAAAGAAAAAAGACAAGTCAATGACCTAAAAGAATCTTTGAGGTGGCGCCCTTCTTGGAGGTTTCTAGAAAGCTCTTCTGAAGTTATAAATTGGAGCTCGGGGTCCTCATTTTGTTATCTGATGAATTTGCAAAGTTATGCTGTCGGAATGGTGTTGGAATTGCTTCGAGGAATGCATACCTCCTAGCTTGGCTCTTCTTCTTGCTTGAAAGACAACAACTAGTTGAGAGGTTTAGTTGTAGTTGGTTTCCTTTCATTGTAGTTGGTTCTTCTCACATTATGTAGTTGAGTTATTGTAATTTCTGTCAATTTTAGAGTTGCTGGTTTGTATGGTTGTAGGTTATTTTTAATCACAACTCAAGAAACATAAATAATATTGTTCTGGGTACTGTTCCAATCTATTTTCCTATGTAGGGAAACCATATGTGCAAGTTTCCAGAATTTTATTTGAAGTCTATGAATTATCTAAAGTAAATCGCCTTTGCTTGCAGGAAATTTCACTTGTAAGTGCTTTGGAAGTCGTGCAAAATAAATAGGGGTCTTTGTGAGAATTTTTTGTAATCCATCTTCATTGTCATCATCATTAGAATGTTTTGCAATTGATTTCAAGTTAAATGAGTGAGTATTGAGAGAGATATGAACATTTAAGTGAGTTTTGGAGTTGTTGGTTTCACCATTTTTAATTGCAGGTCTGTCATATCAGACTTAGTAAAATTATTAATAGGGTTGGGATTGTCTATCTTAGTCATATTAATCATTCTGGAGTAGCTCTACATTTCAGCAGTTTGATTATCACTCTAATCCATCGTGCTTGCAAGAGATATATTACATTGTAAGGCTGTTAGTAGTACTAACTAGCCAATATTCACATTGTAAGCTCTTTATTATATTTCCCACATTTCGTGGAAGAGACTGATCCTTGCTCAGTCTATTGTATTTACTTTTTAGTTGCTCCGTCATATGATAGCGACTATCCATCTTGGATAGGAGTGCACATTCTTGACGTCGAGTACTTCAACATTCTTGCTTATTTCCCTTAATTGCATTGTAATTCTTAGCACCTCCATCATATGGTAGCTCCAATTCCATCTCGGGTTGGAAAGCACATTCTTGACGTTGAGTATTTTTTAGTTTATTAGTTGGTAGGGATCCTCTGACCACATGCTCGTCGTTCTCCGGAGCATTCTTGGTTAGAGTTCTTTGTATCAACATTTCCTTAAGATCCTCTGACCATATGCTTGCCATCATCGGTGCCATTCTTGGTTAGAGTTCCTTCCAGCTCTATTTCTACATTCAGATCCTCTGACCAATGCTCACACCTTGCCCACATCGGGATCCTGGTGTACATTTTGGTTAGAGTTGCTTTAGTATCATTTTGGTTTAGAGCTAACCTTAATGGGTGCGTGTTGATTGTAACTTGCAATTGAAAAAATGAAAAAAATTGGCTCGGTATATTTCAGTGGTATCAGAGCCTGCATCCTACCATCCTATGCCCATCAAGGTTCAGTTGACAGTTGAATGACAGAGAAATCAGTTTCTACATCAAAGGTCAGAACAGAGTTCAGTTTAGCTTTCAGAAGTTTCAAAGATGTTGCATTTTCTAAGGTCCAGGGATCGTGAGAAATCAGGTTCAACTATGGTATCTAAGGAAGGAAAGGTTAGTGATGTCGTAAGGGATTTCATTGAGTATGCCAAACAGTTTAAAAGACAATGTGAACATGAGGCTTCCAAACTCTGTGAGCAATATCAAAACATGCCAGATGATTATAGATACAATGTTTCATTTGATTCCCATTTGAATTGTGTGGCGTTACTGAAGCCTGAAAAGTCAGAGATGGTGGACCACATTAGGAAAATGATAAAAAGGGAAGCAAAAAAAGCTTTGGTTGAAGAATCAAAGAAGGAAGAAGATGAAGTGCCCATTTGTGAATTGCAGCCCACAAATATGCAAGTTGAAAAGAAAAATCAGTCATCTAGCATTCAAGATGGCACAAGCAAGGTGCACATATCACCTCAAAATGAACGTGAGCTTGATGAAGATACCTTGGCAAGTGAAGAGTTAAGGGTACAGCCCCATAATACTTCCCTTGACTTGCATGTAATAGGAAGTGATGAAGATCAGCTCAGTGAAAAGAACATAACAACAGTCTTGAGTCCTAATAAGGATTCAACCTATGAAGGTCTTGAAGCTAAGGGCTTCACAGAAGATTTCAGTAGTACTATTGTATGGGATGAGTTTGCTGAAGAAGAGCAAGTAGAAGGAAATACTGATAGTGCCTTTGAATCAGCCTATGACCATTGCCAAAGTGATAATGTTGGTAATGATTCCAACATGATTGTACCACATTGTGTTGAAGATTTGGTGATGGATAGTTTTCCTCTTGTTGCTGTCCAAACTCCTCAAGAGTTTTCACAAGATGAAATTATGACAAGTGATCAAGAAGACCTTTTTGGCATACATATGACTATTCATGATGAGATCAGAAATATACCTATAGATGATGGGTTCATTGAAGATATAGATTCTAAAGTTTTCCAAACAGCTAACACTAAATATTCTTTACTTCATTATAGTGACAGTGTCAAGGGTGGTTTTGGGTTTGATCTTCAAACCAAGCCATTGAAGGGAGGTATGTATGAAGATATCAGTTTAAGTGAGTTGGGTGGTGACCTATTCAAAGAGTCAACCCTCCAAGAGAAGCACAAAGAGCACTTTCCTTTTGATCAAAACAATCAATCCTCTAGCACTTGGGATCCAGGAGTGAAGGCATTTAGTGATGACAAAGAAATTGTGTGGGATGAGTTTCCCTTTGATCCTGATGAAGTTCAAAATTCTGATTGCTTTGCAAGTTATGAGGGGGCTGCCATAAAATTTGATCATGAAGACAGTGAAGTGGAAGTGGAGCTTGAAGATCATATGGCTCTTGACAATGGAAATTTTGATGGAGTTCCTAAACACAAATCTGATTTTTCAATGCATGAAGCTGATTGCAAGCAATGGGTTGAAGAACTTGTGGAGTATGATGCTTTTCATGACAATGAGCATTCTCAACAAGTTGGTGGTGAAAGACAAGAATGTTGGAGTAGCTTTGAGGGCAGCAAAGGCATGAAACGAAGTTCTGATTTTCAGTTGCAGCCTATCAGCAATTCACCATCTTTGCACATTATTGAGAGGGAAGATCAAGTCAGAGAGTCCTTTGAAGAGGAAGTGTGAGTTCTATCCCAATTTGATCGCACTCACAGTTTGATTGAAGAGCTCTACTGGAAGGCTCATCTTGTAGAGAGACGAAGAGTAAAAGATGAAGTTGCTCTTCCCAATTTGCAACTTATCAGAGATTCTTTGGAGACCTTGAAGTCCGAGTACATGCACTTGATTGAAGATTGAGATCATGCCATTGAAGTTGCAAAAAAGAACATTTGTGCTTTACAAGAAAAGGAGAGTATGATTGATGAGCTCACTCTAGAGCTCGAATCAACAAAGGACATGTTGAAAGAAACTCGGTTGGCTCTAATGGAGGTTGAAGACCAGTTTGCTAACTTCAAACTTTTCAAGGAGCAAGAGGGTGCACAAAGAGCTGAAGAAATCAAGCAAGTGATTGGAGAGCTTGATAGTCTTCAAGAGGAGTTTGATCTTGAAAGTGTCTCAAGAAAATCAGAAGTTGCATGTGCTGATTTGGAGCAGCAAGATGAAAGGAATGACTTTCAAGTTTTTAACAATCCTTTCTTTGAAGTGGGTGTTGAGGAAACTTATGATAATCCTCTTTTTGTGATGGAAGAACCAGAACATGGTGTTTGCACTCTTCTCAATCCATTCCTTGGGTTGAGTGATGCTAGTCTATTTTGGGAGTTGGATTTGAAGTTATCTTATGTTTCATGCTCCAGTATTGTTGAAACTTTCATGGATTGGTTTCAAAGGTTCATCAGAGGGAATGCTTATTTTATGAGTATGCACTTGGTTTTGACCAGCACTTGGGGTTGTGTTGAATTCACTTTTCAGTGTGTTGAAAATCACTTTCAGTTGGGTATCCATGCTTGGGATTCTCAACTTGGGTTGATGGATTTTATGGCTTGTGGAAAGAGGAATTTTTGGTGGGTTAGTGATCAAATTTTCAGACCTTTGGGTGTTGTCCTTATCTTCACCAACCACTTGATGGCCCCATTTGTTCATGAACAAATGGATTGGAGAGAAATTTTGAGTTTGGATTGGAGAGATGAAAGGTTGGTGGCTCTTGAGAGTGATCCTTGGCTAAGGAAAAATCAGATTTGGAGACTTTTGAGAGTGATCCTTGGCTAAGGCAAAATCAGATTTGGAGACTCGAGCTTGCTGATTGGAGGCAAGCCAACCACCTTACACGGAGAGTCTCCCTCATTCAGGAGAATTGGATCAGCACTACCGGCCAAAGAAGTGGTATTTTTCAGATGGAAATGGCTCTAGTGTGTTTTCCAGCCACTTTGGAGGTTTGTGATGTAAAATTTGATAGTTTACTTTCCTTATTGGTTCAGGACAGCGAGCTACCCCATGCCTTGATTCATCATTCTGAGACTCATAGGGTTGGAATTATGGGAGTTTTCTGTAGTCCTCATGGTAGTATCAATATAATTCAGATGAGGCATAGTATCTCCATGAGGAGACATGAGTATGAGTTTGTTGAGCTCTTGCAAAGGATTGCTTTCCTCTTTGCAAGAAGATTCGAAGATGTCACATTTGCGGTGATGGCTCTGTTTGTTACCGTATGGAGGTATACTGAGGAGTTTGATTTTGAGTTGAGTAGCCTATCTTTCTTCTTGCCTAGGATGGTGATAGACAGTGGTATGGTTGATATTGTTGACTCTGGGCATCTTGGACATGAGACGTTGCATGATATTGATCTCAATTCATTAAGATTTTTCAGTTTGAGTATCATGGATGGTAACATTTTGGAGTTACAAGGGAGGTTAGTGCAGCATTGGTACAATGGTTTCACTATTGTGATCAGAGTAGTGCAACATCGACATGGTGGGTCCTCCTTCAGACAGATATGGGACCCTAGGATTGTACTTGGTTTGGTTTGGTGCAGTTTGAGTTTTTCTAGAGTTGTGGTGGCATTGCTTGAGGACAAGCAATTTTGGGAAGGGCGGATTGTAATGTCCCCAATTTAGCCCTACGCTCTTCATTTGGATTTAGCCTATTTCTGGGAACTCATAGGCTAAGCAGAAGCTCGAATAAGGGTTTCCAAACTTCTTGGAGGATGTTTTCATCTTTTTGCGGAGCTTACACTTGGAAATGTTGAATTTGGATTGCGGATTCCTTCTGGGTTTTCTAAGAGCTTCGCGTTGGTGGTTTCAGTTCAACATTCTGAGCAATTACATGGATTTACTATTTTTAGTAAATTCTATTTTTAGCAGTTGACTTGTTGACTCCTAATCAGTAGGCTTCACTATGGCAGTCTGTTTAGACGGTATGGTTGAATTTGGCTTATGATGCATTTCCATGGTGATATAAGATATTTTATATTATAATGTTATAATTTAACATTATAATTCCTTGTTCTAGCATCATGAATTAATATTGTCTTTAAAAGGGGGACATTGAAGGGTATTTTCACATGGAGGAAATATTTTAATATTTCTAAAGCCAAATATTGCTCAAGGAGTTTGGACGCCAACTTTGGGTGAGCCAAATATTTTATTTAAAAAGTGAAATTTATCTTCTTAAGCAAGTACGCCATCCTAAGGTTGAAGACAAAAGACAAGTCAATGACCTAAAAGAATCTTTGAGGTGGCGCCCTTCTTGGAGGTTTCTAGAAAGCTCTTCTAAAGTTATAAATTGGAGCTCGAGGTCCTCATTTTGTTATCTGATGAATTTGCAAAGTTATGCTACTGTAAAGGTGTTGGAATTGCTTCGAGGAATGCATACCTCCTAGCTTGGCTCTTCTTCTTGCTTGAAATACAACAACTAGTTGAGAGGTTTAGTTGTAGTTGGTTTCCTTTCATTGTAGTTGGTTCTTCTCACAATCTGTAGTTGAGTTATTGTAATTTCTGTCAATTTTAGAGTTGCTGGTTTGTATGGCTGTAGGTTGTTTTTACTCACAACTCAAGAAACATAAATAATATTGTTCTGGGTACTGTTCCAATCTACTTTCCTATGTAGGGCAACCATATGTGCAAGTTTCCAGAATTTTATTTGAAGTCTATGAATTATCTAAAGTAATCGCCCTTGCTTGCAGGCAATTTCACTTGTAAGTGCTTTGGAAGTCGTGCAAAATAAATAGGGGTCTTTGTGAGAAGTTTTTGTGATCCATCTTCATTGTCATCATCATTAGAATGTTTTACAATTGATTTCAAGTTAAATGAGTGAGTATTGAGAGAGATATGAGCATTTAAGTGAGTTCTGGAGTTACTGGTTTCACCATTTTTAACTGCAGGTCTATCATATCAGACTTAGTAAAATTATTAATAGGGCTGGGATTGTTTATCTTAGTCATATTAATCATTCTGGAGTAGCTCTACATTTCACAGTTTGATTATCACTCTAATCCATCGTGCTTGCAGGAGATATATTACATTGTAAGGTTGTTAGTAGTACTAACCAACCAATATTCACATTGTAAGCTCTTTATTATATTTCCCACATTTCATGGAAGAGACTGATCCTTGCTCAGTCTATTGTATTTACTTTTTAGTTGCTTCGTCATATGATAGCACCTATCCATCTTGGATAGGAGTGCACATTCTTGTTTATTTTCCTTAATTGCATTGTAGTTCTTAGCACCTTCATCATATCCATGGTAGCTCCAATTCCATCTCGGGTTGGAAAGCACATTCTTGACGTCGAGTATTTTTTAGTTTATTAGTTGGTAGGGATCCTTTGACCACATGCTCATCGTTCTCCGGTGCATTCTTGGTTAGAGTTCTTTGTATCAACATTTCCTTAAGATCCTTTGACCATATGCTCACCATCATCGGTGCCATTCTTGGTTAGAGTTCCTTCTAGCTATGTTTCTGCATTCAGATCCTCTGACCAATGCTCACACCTTGCCCACATCGGGATCTTGGTGTACATTCTGGTTAGAGTTGCTTCAGTATCGTTTTGGTTTAGAGCTAACCTTAACGGGTGCGTGTTGATTGTAACTTGCAATTGAAAAAACGAAAAAAATTGGCTCGGTATATTTCAATAACAAGTGTAAATATATGCATCACATTACATCCATCATCATCAAACATATAGCATCACATGTAGATAGCATTGTATATATAAAAATCACATTGCATCTCAAAATCATAAATTGCATACATAACATCCATTGATACCATAAGAAATCAATGCATACATCATCATATAGAATAAGAATCACATCATAGGCTGCATAAACAGATCATAAAGTAGATATGATCATCCATCACACAAGAATCTCATATAGGAATAACATGTATAAATAAATGACTGCAAATCATACATAAAACTGCATATCATGAGAATCGACGCCAAAATCATATATATAGAATCACTCAAAAAGTGTCATATCACAATGTCATAATGTATCAATAAATATGAAGCTCGTAGGATACATGATCAAAGTAAAATGTCCATCAATAAATATCAATAAATGTCCCTATCTGGAACTACCACTGCTACCATGACCAAACTATGAAGGAAAATGATGTCGGGATCCTAATGACCTATGTGCGGAAGGAGGCTTGTCATATGGTATAGATCTATGTGGCCCCTCAACCCCCTCTGTGCTCATTGTCCTGGTATGAGTCCTGATGTGTGTCCTTCCCTGAGACCTACCACTACGTGCCTATGAAAAACTGGGTACCTGTCTCTCTAGAGGAACCTCTGCCTCATATAGGTCTTGGTAATAGGAAGCTCTCTCACCAAATCTGACTAACTCTCGAGTGAAGGCATCAACTAGTCCACTGCAAAGGGCTCTGATCTCCGTAAACCACTGCTCAGTCTCCTGTCTCCGAGCCATAGCCTGGTCTCTATCCATGTAAGCTTTTCCTCTCTCCATTTATAGTGTATCCCACTCAGACATCAAAACCCTCATCCTCTCCTCCAAGGATGCAATCTTAGCACATAGAGTCGCAGTATCCAAATCAATGGCCCCTATATCATCCTGTCGAACTCTCTCCATCCCATCATCCTCATCTTCCATCTCCTCCAAAATCTTGTCATGGAGCTCGTGCTCCTGGTCATCCTCCTCATCATCTTGATACATACCAAGTAGACCAAGAGCATCCATCTCGGTCTCCTCTCTAACTGCCTCCTCCTCTACATGCTCCTCTAGAATATCCTCCCCTGCATGCTTCTCTCCACCAATCTCTCTCTCCTCAAAAGGAATCTCCTCTCCCCCAACCCCAACATGCACCTCCTCCTCACCTCCACCAATCTATAGCTTGTGAACATCCTCTCCATCCCATACCTCCTCGCGGATAGGTGACAAAGGTGGACCTCGTCCTCTCCAACCATGCCTCCCTCTCCCACCACCCCTCCGACCACCACCACGACCATCTCCATCATCACCATGACCACCTCCACCCCTCTGAACTTTTCCTCTGCCACACCTACCACGTGGCCCTATCCCTTACCACTCTACCAACGCATCCTAATCTGGGTCTATAAGAGGAACTGGCCTGTGCACAACCCACCACCTATCATATGCCTCAGTGGTACCTGGATCAGATAAACCACCTCTCCAACCCCACTGCACTGGATGTAATGCATCGATGTTGGCCTCTGCAGTCCCCACTAGAATCTCAAAACCCCAAAGTGTAACCTCCCGAGAAGATCTGGAAAACTTGACTCATCCTCGAGGCTCATCCTGAACCTCTCCAAACTGTCGCAAAACCCACTATGGAAAATGTCTCTTGATAATATGGACATGTGAAACTATCTGTCCAGTCAGAAAAAGTGTCTACCTACAGTAAGTCAGATGCCCATCCTCATCCGACCACTGTGGACAATCCATATAAGGCCTCCAAATGAATTGAACCATTGTGTTGATGGCATGTCTGTAATATCTAGTATCCCCAACATGATGTTGAGTGTTAGACCCTGCATAATGGAAGGCATATGGTGATCCCTACTGAACATCTACTGTCACTGGTGGACGAAAAAAGGAAATGTATTCCCATGCCCATACCATCAGGAGCATGGTACCACAACTCATAGACTAACCATCTCTGTATGCTATATCGTGCAAATGAAAATACAACATCGATAATAGACAAGGGCCCTAGGCATAAATCACTCATCTCTCTAGCATACCTACTAACATTTCTCCCCATCCAATAGGAAATCCATGACCTTGATGGTTAGGGAGGACTATGTTACCTATCAATGTACATAAAAGACAGTCTAAATGCCTATACCTTTGTGCTAGGACATGCCACCTAATCTCATAGTGATCAATACCTAACTGTCTAATGTCCTCATGGGGGTAATATTTTCACATCTTAGAGAAACCCCTTTGTGTATCATACATAACCCTAGTGCCTCTAATGGATAGTCTCAGAATCCTATATACATCCTCTAAAGTCATTGTCGCATCACTACTAGGCAGGTGAAATGATGATGTCTCTGAGTGCCACCACTCACACAACGCCGTTAGCAACCCCCGGTTCACCCAAATAGTGGGCATGAAAGTCACGTGATGTAATCCCAAGTGCCACAAAAACTGTTTCTCCCCACTCCGCAAACTACCACGGAAGCAGAAAGTCAATGGTCTAGAATCTCTAGTATAAACGAGATCTAATACAACCTGCAATGGAATTGTGCATGCCTCATGTCAGAAACAATGATCTATCCTAGCCAAAAATTCAAATTTTCAAAACCAAATGCATTACTTTATTCTCAAATGTGATTAAAAAATTCAATTGCAATTGCGTCATTTAAATTTGCAAATGCGTCATCACATGTCAATTGTGTCTTCTCACATCACAAAAGTATGCAAAATGAAAATGTGAGCAAAAATTCAACTGTGTATATTTAAACCCACACATAATGAACATCTATCCTGAATGCATATGCGTTGAAACAATTTCAAATGAGTGTCAATTTTATATATGTGTCTATGAAACATGTTCAAATGCGTATCTATTAAACACATGCGACTATTAAAAATGCAAATGCAGTGCTATAAAACAAATGTGTCGAAATAAATGACAAGTGCGTAAAAATGAGAAAACCTATGCTAAGCATCAAACGCGAATTTTCAATTGTGTTGAGCCGCATGCAAATGCATTGATAACGTGTGCAAATGCGATTTTTCTAAAAACTAATGCATGATAAAAAAAGTGCATTAAATGCCTAAAAACGTGTGCAAAATAAATTTTTAAAGCTTGGTTTCGAACAACGTACTGAGGGGTCCGCATCAGTAGGATGCATGAACGTTCGGATCCTATAGGTGCGATGGTGAGTGTGTGGAACTGGTGACATTTCTGTTGAGTGTCCAAAGCAAAAAACTCAACTTTCAAAACTAGGGTGAAAATGACTTGATTTTTCACCCCTTTTCTATTTATACCTAGGGTTTTGGGTGGCAATTCTTCTGACCTTGTCTATTGGTCGTGTAAACTTCCAACTTCAATCGACCCGTACACGTCCCTAACACCTCCAAATTCATTTCCATCAACTCCATTGCATTTCTGGCTATCAAATTGACTAATCGGGACTATTTCCAAATTTTTATATATCTTTCAAAAATTTGACAATTTTCCCAAGGGGGCATACCTTCACTTGTTTTACATCGGGGCATGACTAGGGCATATTTTTGATCGATTTTCTTTGACACAAAGCCGAAATGACATTGTATCAAAGAGGGGAAAATGTAGACACTGAAATTTGGTCTAAGCCTACAATTTCAATTTCTTCATAATTCGTATTATCATGGTCGTGATTAAATAATGTTAATTATTTAATTAATTTCTAAATTCCTTTCTCATCTATTAATTAAATAACTTTTAATTATTTAATTAATTCACTTTAACGTTTATTCATCTATTAATTAAATAATCTTAATTATTTAATTAATTCACATTTTCTTTATTCTATCCTGATTAATTAAATAAATGATTTTTATTTAATTACGTCATTAATTAACATAATCCTTCTTAAATTAAATAAATTCTTTTTTAATTTATCTTTATCGTATGTTCAACTATAATTAAATAAATACTTTAATTATTTAATTATTCATTCAACCTCTTCATCACTTAATTAAATAAATCTTATTTATTTAATTTATCCTTAAGATGTCGAATCTTGAATTAAATAATCATTTAATTCATAAAAGTCTATTTTTAACACATTCTTCTATATTTGGATAAATGTTTAAGTTATCTAAGTATTCACTCTTGCTCGACTCGAGATCTATTTAAATCGGTCAGTTAACTTCAGATTGAATGTCTGAGTTGCTTGCGTGAATAAACTCTTTGTCATATCATTCAGTCATCTAGTTCTAACTCAAATGCATGTACATGCTTGTTAATTAAATATCTTTATTTAATTAATTAAATCTTGTGTGTGTGTTCGAACAAAACGTTGCTTTTAATCTATCTTTATCTTTGTCATGCAAACAATATTCTTTTGTTTTTGAATACCAAACTTGAAGATTAAATCATTTATTTAATCTTTATTTCTATTTCTAGTTTTTATCCCTCATGTCAGTACTAACAGTTATCATAGTCCATGTCTAATCTTTTGATCTCAACCATCTATCGATCTTTCGATCCTGACCTGTCATTTGAATGATCAATTTTCTATAAATTGATCTATCTTTCATTATTTCAATCTCTCTCGAAATCTTATGACTATTGGAAGTATATCTATTATCTGAATCTTTGATGTTTTGCTAAATCACTATCACAAACTATACTTGCACAAGAGAAATCTGAGGGAAATTATACTACAACGGTGAAATGGAGAAGGACAATTGAGGTCAGACATGGAACTACATAGATATTGGGTGAGATTGTTCAATTTATTTATGTTTAAGCTTTCTTTTGTTCTCTGTTGTTTAGCTTAGATTGCATTAGAGTTTAATTGTCATTGTTATTGCTTTTAATCTTTTCTATTTTCATGATGAACTACACACTGTAGTCTCATATAGACCAAAAATATAATTTTCTAACAAAGATGACAATGAGCTTACTAACTATTTGGAGATAGAAATATAACTAATAGAAATAAGAGAATAATGGGAATAACAAGCATAGATTAAATACAATGAAATAAAAATAAGAAAGTGGAAAGTAAGAGAAGAACTCATAGGAGGTCCACAAAAAATTCCTCCCACAAAGCTCCAACTTTAAGACTTGCACACATGAAGACAAGGAAAATGTTGGGGTTGTTTTAAGGGCTTGCCTTCGTCAAGCCTTTGTGTAGGTGTTTCCACCTCCATGGAAAATCAGATAGATAGATAAAAAGGATGATAGATAAGAAAGTAAATAGACAAGTTAAAATAGTAATATGCTACTTGACATAAATATGATAATATAATAAGAAAGAGTGTAGTTACCCTCCCTTTAGCAAGATGGTGATGCTGAAAGGAAGAGAAATTCCACACCCAAGACATGCCAAGAGAACCAAAATGTTGATGTAGAGAGAAAGAGAGCAAGAAAACTTGATAGATTTAGAGAATGAGAGTGAAGAGAGTGAAATAATGAGCTAGAGTGAATAAGAGATCAAATAGAATGAGTGATAGATTGAATGGATGAGAGAATGAGAGGTTAGAATGGAGAAAAGGAATACAAATGGATGTTTTTGATGCATTTGTAAGCCATGAGGTGTTACACTTCATGGGTAGGTGAGATGTTCCCAATAGTTATGTAGTCTGGAATCTTTTTGGGACCTTTATTTGTTGCGTAGATGTCTACACATCACGCTAGTGTTTTTGAAAAAAGTTCATTTAAACAGTAAAAAATGAAGGGGTTAGGGACAAAATTAAGGTTAGAAAAAAATAGAATTGCATTATCATTTTTAATTATTCTAAAGGGGAGGTTATGTACTGTGAAATTGCATAGGATGTAATTTTTGGCATTACACCACCATTGCAAACAATCTAGAGATCTTCTAACATCACTAGCCATCTAATCTAATACTATGGCACATTAAGCATCAATTTCTATTGATCTCCATGGATAATACCTAGTGATGTGGCCATCGTCACCATAAAAGAAACACGGTTCTAACACTTAAGGATACATGAGTAGACATCTACTCAAGTTTTGGAAGCTTGAGAAGTTAAAACTTAGATGATCACCTCCTATTTTTTTTCTAGAATTTACTCCCTTTTAAATTTTGTCTACAAATTTCTATAATTAGGACCTCAATTATGTTGAACACCCTACTAATACTAATGAGGCCTTTTCTTCTAGAGTAGGTTTTGTTGCTAGTGAGAAATTATAGGTGGTGTTGAGGAAGTCTTGAAATTCTCTTGGGGTTAGGATTGAGATCCTTGAACCCTCGACCTCATCTAATAAGGTACCGCTACCTATGAATTGAACTAACTGCTATGATGTAAAACCATATTGTCCTTTTCCAAGTCCTTTTCAACAATAATTTCTAAGGTCTCGAGTGCTATCATATAAGATATACCAATAATGAAAGTGTTACGACTAGATTCACACCCTTAAGAGAGCTCTAGAATGACTCTCTTACTAGTTGACAAGAATTAGAACACTTCAAGGTTATGGGTTACATAGGGATGAAGTGAATCTCCAAAGAGGGTTGGTTCACTTGGTACTTCACCTAATTTAACCTATGCTATTGTTTCTTGTTGAGAAAAAAGATAGGAAGTGACGTGACATAAAACCTAAGACTTAACAAGGTGATGCACCAAATTAATTTAACCTATACTACTACTTTTGCACACACAATTGATAAATGATAAGGTTTTTTTATGCACAAATTAGAGGTTTTATATGCCCATGCATCAATTTTTTGTACCTGAAGGTTATGATGTTTACAATCTTAAAAGGAAAATGTAGTATTTCTTCACAACTTTTGACTATTTGCATCATTTACACAACCTACAACCTGTGATAAGACATATCTTCTCTACCTAAAGATTTTTATAATGATACATAATACCATGGATTCTCACATAAATAAAAAATACATCAATCATTTAATTACACACAAAAAAAATTCTAAGAAGTCCAAAATACTTGTCTTTTATCGCTTAAAAAGTGTTTTACAATAATACATAGTCTAAATTGACTAATTTTCTCTTAAAAATGAAAGATCACATTCTTTTTTAGCCTTCAAAATATTTTTTTGACTTACAATACAATAATTCTTGGCTAGAGAGAACCTTTTCAAATTACAATACATAGCAGAAAATGAAAGAAATAACTAATGACACTCCATGCTTTGACCTAGTGAATTTGACCTCATTTGGGCACCTAGAAACTTCCTTATCATTATTCATCTCATGACTATCCTTTGTCATGTTACTTTTTTATTTTTAGTCCTCTTTCCATCTTGGGAACTTGGAATCAAATTATCATTAAGACAATTAATCTACCCTCTACCCTAGTCATTATCATTACTAGCCTATAGCAACTCTGGCTCTTATACTCTTTCTTCTATTCTCTTGATGCCTGATATAATTGTCATATGACTATCTTCTATCTTCACTATCAATTCATGGCCCCATAGTACATTTTTCTTTCACGAGTGGATTATGTTTAGGAATATCTTGTTTTTTTTCTTATTTTTGGTTTGTGTCATTAAATTCAAGTAAATTCTAGGTATAAAGATAAATACAATCTTCAAAATAATCAAGCAACTATATTGTCTCACTCTCACTAACCCTTGGTTGTCCCTTGAACTTTGTCATAGAAAAATATATTGCTCATAAAATTATATTTTAATTGATACTTTCATTGACTTTCTACTATCGTTATGACTATTATAATTCCTACTTGATTATATTTTTTATGATACAACTTCACAGATTTTCATTTACTGGCTTCAAATTGTGTTAATTTCCTTTCATATAGTTCCATCAATCTTTATCATAAATTATCCCATGAGACTAACTATGCATTATATTTTCCCAAGTCCATTATTGTGTTCTCACACATCTTTGTCCATTACCTTGAAAATTTTCTTCTTGTAACTTGGCATCTAGGTCTGCCATATTCATTCATGACTTGTTATTGTGACTTGAATTTCTTCATACCTTAACAATGCACTTTTTGATCTATGCAAATCATGAGGATCAAGAGACCCAAGTATCAATTATATTCCTACCTTTTTACGATCATGCTTTTACCATGTACCTCTACTCTTAACAATTTCTCTTTATCACACTATCTTCTATATTTGACTAGTGAATACACATAGTGATGGTTTTCACTATCTTGACATTGTTACTATGGATTACCACATTTGGTTTATAGAACCTAAAATTTCATTAATAATTTGGAAAAAGGTTTCAAGTATCCTTAAAATAATAAAAATTCATGACAAATCTCTACTCAATTGCCTTCATTCAGTGCTCTTCTTTTATAATGGATAACACTATCATGCTTGAAGATGATTTTCTACTGCGGTGACCTAAATTTTTTCTTATTCTAACTATCATGCTACCACTAAATTATATTTTTGATTATAGGTTGACATCCTGTTCAGGTCTATGCCTTTAAATTGGCATTTCAATGGCTAGTTTATACAAGGGACTATCATTTATCCATTTTAGGCTAATATAGGCCATCATTACTTTTCTCAAACCTTATATAATCTAGCTTGGATTCACCTAAATATATTATATAGAAAACTCACTACTAGAGGCCAAGTATTCCATAATGTGACAAGATTTTACATATGATGAAAGTTGTCTTCTTCAAGCTTGTTATAATTTATGTAGTGCCCCTCCGTTCTCACTTGGGATGTGTAGGTATTCTAGCTAAAGAATCTGAAGAGGAAGATGAAACAAGAGCTTTTGATGGTACTTTTGTGAGTATGATGCACATTGTTTTGTTATTATTATGATGCAAAAATTTATTGAGTAGTTAAGTGATGCAGTAGCATGTTGTGAGGATAGGTGGAAAGGGCGGCATCGTACCATTGAATATATGGGGACATACGAGAATGAGATACGATTGCTAGAGTTCCTTTCCTAGTGCCTCAGCTATTATGAATGTGTACTTTAATTTGTATGTTTGGGTGAACAGGTACATGACATCAGCTCCACTTGGATTCACAGGTCTGAGCATATCCACTACTCAACAATATTATTGGGAGATAGTAACGGGCTACCTAGTCATACCTTTACCCTAGTATAGTGTGTCGTCAATTTGAGTTTTGGTCTTAGCCTTATCATTGTTGTTTTAGGTATTTTATTATTGTGCAAGTTTAATTTGGTAGATTAAATGTGTATTTGATTTAAATATTTAATTAATTGAATTATTGTTGTGAAGACTTTAGAATAAATAAATAAATAAATTTAATTTAGTTATGTTATTAAAAACTTTTAATTATTAAATTATATGGGAATTAAATAAATAAGATTATTTAAATTTGTGGAAATATATTAATTGTTTTATTTTATTTTAAATGCATGAGGTTGGAAAATATCTGGGGTTGTTGAGGGAAAATATATTTTGTTGGGATAACTGTGAGTTAGAAATTGGTTATCTTATTGTTGTAAATTGATTCTCAGAGGAAATATTGGAAAAAGAGAAGAAAGTTGTTTCACGAAAAGAGTTTTTGTTTTGTTGAAAATTTTACTGAGGAAATTGTGGATCTTTGTGTAGAATTCTTGGCTGTGGTATTTGTTGTGTTTTCTGGAAAGAGGCAATTGCACTGGAGGAAGCTTTGGCTACATTAGAAAATTGAAGCTACAAAGAAGCTCGACAAAATTTCTTGAGGCAATAGTTCTTCTGGAATAGGTTCCTTAATTGTTTTTGTGAATTTTGATTTGAAAGAGTTATTTAATTATTTTAATGCAAATTGGAAAAGATTAGAAGAGGTTTTCATTATTGTAGAAGCTTTTGTTTTTAAAAGATTGTCGTGAAAATTGAACCTCTGTAGAAAACAATTTAGATCCTCTGTGTAAATTGATTATTTGAAATAGATTTATGCTAAAGGAAATTATAGAAATATCTTAGAGCCTCTGTGAAAATGGAATTGAAACTGTAGGAATTTGTAATCCTCTGTGTCAAATTTATCATTATTCTTCTCTGTAGAAAATGATAAATTAGATTTAGATCTTTGTAGGAAATTATTTTTAACACAATAGATAATTCAAAAGAAAATATTTGAGAATTTAGGAAACCTCTGTAAATTTGTGAATCTTTCCTGTAGAAAATTGTAAAAAAAAATAATAGAGAAAGAGGGTTACTAAATTAATTATAACTAAAAATTTATGAACTAAGTATGGCTGATTTTTTTTTATGTGTTCAAAGACTTGGTGGCGCACCTTCAATAAAAATTTCAGAGAAACCCAGATCCGAAATCGAAAGTTATTAAAGTCGCAACAAACTGGTTTTATGCTTAATATTGTTTGAAAAATATAAATTTATATATATATTTATTTAAAATATATATATTGGAAAATTTGCATATAATTTTAGAATATTTAAATAATATATTTAAATATAAATATTTATATGTATTTTCAAATAGGTGCATGCACATGCATAATTTAGATATATTAATATGAAATATTTTATCAAAAAGAATTGATGTTTATTATTATGTGTGATTGAGTAAATTGAAGTTAAACAATTAGTTTTGGTTTCTTATTTTTATTGAAAATAGAATTATAGTTTAAATGATTTATTTCATTCAGTGTGATTGTTTGAATTGGATTATGTAATTAGATTATATATATATATATATATATATATATATATAAAAGGGTATTAATTTAGATGGATTTTATTGCTTTAAGTGCATGCAAGCACAAATGGTTAACTTAAAATGATTGATTATTTTAATTGTGGAATTGAGTTAACTAGTTTGAGTAATTGTGAAACTGAAAGTTAAATATTTAGTTCTTATTTCATTGTTGATTTATTAATTAGAATTAAGCTTAAACGATGTATTTTAATTATGAGATATTGATCTATTGGATTTAGGAAATCTGAATGGTAGTGATTTTAATTACATGTATTTCTATAATTATGAATTGGGGGAATATTTGTTGTTGAGAAAGTGTAAGTCTTCTAGAGGTTGTAAAATTATGAAAGGGTTGTTGTGTCCATTGTTCATCCTTTGAGATTTCTTTGGGTATTGCACGTTTTGGATTCAGTATTGGACATCCGTAGGGATGTGTTGCCTTTTGAGGTGTATTGGTTATTGTTGGCAGTTCTTAGTGCATTATCTATCCTTGGCAGGTAGTTTGAGTTATGTGTTGTCAATAGGGGAGTGGCTTTCAACGAGGGCCGGGACACAAAGTGGTCCCAGGACAACTCGTGTGGGAGTCAATTTAACCATTGTGATGACACTCCTATCACAACAATCGGTTTATTGTATTGTGGTTGTACTTGATTCTGTGATTCTGGAAGCAATGTGACCATTATTCTTGTTTACCTGTATTGTGAGTATTTCGTATATAGCCTATGTCTAGAGGTAGTAGGATTGTCTTGGTTACCTTTTACTATCTCCTAGTACGGGGGCTGGGCCTACGGGTACCATATGGTTGGGTGGCATGCTTTTTCACTGTTGAGTTCTCTTCCTATTTGTGATGGAGAGATCTTCTTGTTCAAGGAGCTCGTGTAGTTCTCTGGAGTTGTTCTTCTCTTTCTTCATTGTAACTGTGGATCATTATGTATAATTGTAGTACCTCATTTGTATCAAGGTGAACCTTTGTGG
This sequence comes from Sequoia sempervirens, assembly GCA_007258455.2. Lineage (NCBI taxonomy): Eukaryota > Viridiplantae > Streptophyta > Pinopsida > Cupressales > Cupressaceae > Sequoia > Sequoia sempervirens. The sequence goes on along the minus strand of VDFB02004725.1, from coordinate 89,830 downwards.
TGTAGTTGTAATAATATTTCTGATCTATTCATTATTAGATTTAATGGTGTATGGGTAAAAGCAAGAAGTTGAGTACACGAAGAGGGGAAATTTTGGCAACAAAAAAAATTTCGCACAAAACGCGCACGCGTTTTAAAAAAATAACAACGGCACCAACCTAACGAACGCGCATTTTTAGGAACGCATATCGAGTCAAAACGCGTACGCTTATATAAAACACGACGTTAAACATAATTAACGCCAGCGGTTTTAAAACGCTGCACGCGTTTTAAACGCGTACCGCTTATAACGCATACCGTTTCGAAACGCGTACGCGTTATCGAAAAGTATTTATTTTTTTAAATAAACTGCTGGCTTTTCATTTTATCCACTATTTTTGCCGAATCAACAGAAGTCAAGCAAGAGCGCGTACGCGTTTGGAGGCTGTTGCTCGCTCCTCCCGTCATCACACTTGACCTCTGAGACCTCCAGGTTAGTTGATTTCTGCCCTTTTTTGCTTTGTATCTTGTTTTTTTGTTTTTGAATTAGTATTTAAGTTTTTTTTGTTTAATGCGTTTTATTTCAATTTTTAATAGTTTTAAATTGCATTTAAAAAATAAATAACGTTAAATTGTAAATTGAAAACCATATTTTATCTAAACTTAAATTGGACATAACTTAGAAATCTAAACCCTAAAACGTAAAACTAGAAACCTCTTAGAGACCTCTCTCCCCTTAGGTTACATTTAGAATTAGTTTTTTCATTATAATTAGGGTTAATATTGGAATTAGGTTAATATAGGATAACCCAAACCCTAATCTTAACCCTAACACTAACCTTCACCATAACCCTAATCCCCACCATAACTCCAATTCTTATTGTTACCCTATCCATAACCCTTAATCTAATTTTAACCCAAACACTAACCCTAACCCTAACTCAATCTCTAATCATAAACCTAACCTTAACCATGTAATTTTATCTCTAACCTTAACCCTAACCATAATTTTAACCCTAGCTCTAACCTTAACCATAACCCTAACCCCAAAACTAACTCTAATTCTTACTCTTACACTAACCTGAACCCTATCCTCAACCCTAATTCATGTTTTAACCTTAACCCCAATCGTAACTCTAATTTTTACCCTTTTCCTAACCATAACCCTAAACCTATGCCCAAAAAATAACTCTAATTTTAACCCAAACCTAACCCTAATTCTAACTCTAACTCTAACCCTAACCCTAACCCCAATATTAAGCCTAACCCTCACCTTATCCCTAACCCTAATTATCTATAACCCTAACCCTAACTCCAATCTTAAGCCTAACCCTAAACTTATCCCTAACCCTAACCCCAACCCTAACTCTAATTTGTACACGAATTACAAACCATAGGTTCCAAGAGAGCAACTTAAAACTTATAAAAAATAGCTATTGTAGGAGTCACTTGGATAATAATTCAATGTATCTTAATTACTATCCCTATATGGAATATACCTTGTCATTGTATCCATAAGGGCTAAGAACATACAAATGAAAAGAACATTTATCCAATTTAGACAAAGTTATGGTGACAGGAAAAAATATTTTCTTTGGAGAGGTTGTATGACCTCTACATAGACACAATACAATTTTTTATTTTATTTTATTAAAAATGTTTAAAAAATTAAAAAAAACTATTTTTTTATAAAACTAAAAGTTTTAATTTTAAAAATAAAAAATAAAATTTAAACAGGGTTGTGAGGCTTCTCCACCCCTTGTCACCATCACAGAGTGATGACAAGCCCCACTAGTTTATGTAACCAGTTTGACAACTTTTGAAAGTTTCTTGACCATCACACACCATCTTGTTGCTTTCCACCACCCTTTGATTTGTCTTGGCTATTTGTATTGCTATCTTGCACTCACCACTTGTAAGCCACCATTTAGTTGTCACATCTTGATCTCGCTTGTCACTGCCATGTCCCATTTTTCTACAATTTATGTTGTGAACCAAAAGTCCCATTTTTTTTAACTCTAGCATCTCATGAGATCCAATCTTAGGTATGCATTCTTCCCAATCACTCCCCCCATGAATTTACCTAAGATCCCCAAAATTTATAATTATAAAGGCATGGCTAGTCTTCTATGTCTATGTTATCAATTAGAGTTGTGAAGTCTTCCATTTTGAGGTATGAATTTTCTCCCAATTTTTCTTTCTCTTCTATCTCCATTTGAGTATCAAACTTCCCCATCCAATCATGCCCTTCAACCATTCCTCACATTGTTACCTCTTCCATAAGGACTTTGGGTTTCTCATATTGTCATACTGCTCAACCAAACCTTGCTTCTTCATAAACTCTCATTGAAGAGTTAGAATTCCTCTTGCCAACATGCATCTCTTCTGAACCTTGAACTCCAACATATGACATGATTCATGGGGTATCCTCAACACTCAAACTTTGACACTCCTACCCTTTTTACTATTTGTCTCCATTTACCTTCTTGTGTGACCAAATAACCATTAATGCACAAGTTGATGATGCATCTTCTATAAGGGTTAGATCATAACAACAAAATTTTCATTTAATAATGAGGATGTGGTTCTACGTTTTCACTCAACTATGCAAAGAAAGAAGACAACTTTAACTACCATTAATGAGGTAAATTTTCAAACACTAAGGGACCACTTGTCATTATTGTTGAGGATAATTGTAGTTTTCAAGGGGCATTCTTCCATGCCTCTTGAGCATATTTTTGCACACATAGGCACAAATTCAAGTATGATTCAAGGGGAAATGATGCTCAATAGGTATGATCAATCCCCATTTTGTACTAGTTTTGAGATGAAGGCCATTGTTGTAGATTTTGCAATCTTATCAAGGGTATAAATAGTTGAAACATGGGATTGAAAGACATATATGAAATATACACAAAAAAACCCTAACCAAAACTTCTTGTGATCACTTGTTTTCAAGAATCTAGATATGTGGATAAAAACTCATAGATTTGCAAGAGATTGAGGGATGAAAACCTCATAGATCTCATGTTAGAGGATGAAACACCTTCAATTGAATGAGCAATATCACATAGGGATAACATTTGAGCTTCATTGGTGGTGGATCTTCAATGACATCAAGTGGGTTTGATCTTTAGGCTTTTTAAAAAGTAATCAATTATATTCCTACTTTATCTTATGATTTTGCAGTTGATATTCCCATTTTAGGGAATACTATAGCTCCAAAATAAACCTACATGTACAAACCTTTTTATCAATGCCACTTTAAAATTACATTCTTTATTACACTAGTGGCCCCATAACTAGGGCACTCATAACATACTTAAATATTATAGTCATTTCCCTATTTTATTTTCGTAAGTCCAATGAGAAATAAGAAATATTTTAGGATATCATAAAATTTTATTGAAAAAAGGGTAAGGAGAAAAAGAGGAATTCTTCTAAAAGAATTTTCAAATTCTAAATCAAGGCTAAAGGAGTCAAATGGGCTAATTCTAGGAAGTTGGTTGAATATTTAATCATAAAAAATCCCAAAAGGAGGGAAAAATCAACAAAAAAAAATAGTAGAGCAACATGTGACACCCTTTTGAATTCCTAAAACCCCATGTTTTATAGGAAGATGAAGAAGAATTTGAAACCATTCCCCTCATCCCTTAGGAATAATCTATTAAGGAGAAACAATATAGATTAATAGAAAAATATTTGAATCAATGAAAATATATGAGAGAAGCCTTATCTTTTGAAAAATGTTTCAATATGGTAAGAAGTTCCATCTACAAGAAATGAGCAAGGAATATAGAAAGTGAAGAATAGGGAGATAAAAAGTAAGCTAAAAAACTTTATACACCTAAGTTTGATTTACCACTAACCCTAACCCAACCTTAAACACTAACCCTAACCCTAACTCAATCTCTAATCATAACCCTAACCTTAACCATGTAATTTTATCTCTAACCTTAACCCTAACCATAATTTTAACCCTAGCTCTAACCATAACCATAACCCTAACCCCAAAACTAACTCTAGTTCTTACTCTTACCCTAACCTGAACCCTATTCTCAACCCTAACTCATGTTTTAACTTTAACCCCAATTGTAACTCTAATTTTTACCCTTTTCCTAACCATAACGCTAAATCTATGCCCAAAAAATAACTCTAATTTTAACCCAAACCTAACCCTAATTCTAACTCTAACTCTAACCCTAACCCTAACCCCAATATTAAGCCTAACCCTCACCTTATCCCTAACCCTAATTATCTATAACCCTAACCCTAACTCCAATCTTAAGCCTAACCCTAAACTTATCCCTAACCCTAACCCCAACCCTAACTCTAATTTGTACACGAATTACAAACCATAGGTTCCAAGAGAGCAACTTAAAACTTATAAAAAATAGGTATTGTAGGAGTCACTTGGATAATAATTCAACGTATCTTAATTACTATCCCTATATGGAATTTGTCATGATTGATTTATGAATTGTCTTCAATGATTTTCAATATTTTTCATCACTTGTTCTACTAACCTTCTGTTTTTATTCAACTCTCATTTATAGTTCTTAAGTGACTATCGGTTTCTATTCAACTCTCATTTATAATATGAATTTGTAATGCTATGATTTTTTAATGTTATAAATTGAATTTTAATGTTATAAATGAAATATATTTTGAATTTGTGCATGTTCAATGTGATTTTTAAATAACTTTGAAATTGTGTGCATTATTTAATTAGTTTGTTGATATATATTTTTTAATTGTTTAACATGCAGTTGCCATATCATTTCTCGTCCATGGATCCACTTTTCACTTTAGAGGATTTCATGCCTAATCCAGAAATTCCTATAGATCCTGGTGCACACCCCACCCCACCACATGAGGATATGCCTCAGTCACCTCCGCATTCTCCACCACCTGAACCCCCACCCCCTCCTCCATTTGACCAAAATCAACTCAGAGAGAATATTCGAGCCAACTTAGTTGTGATTCAAGGGAACATAGATCTCATAAAAAATGAGACTAGAATCCCTCCTCATCTCGCACGGTTTGCATCTACGATGCAAACTATTGTCGATTCTGTTCGATCTATCGATGCGGACCTAGATAGGTTCCATCAATGGAGAGAAGAGAGGAGACAATTCTATGCAAATGGGTTGTCATATAAAGAAATCAATAACCTAAAAATCACTAAACAAGCTATATGCCAATATTTTGTGAACCCCCAAACAAACGAACCAATACCACCCACAAAAAAAAGAATTTCAATTTTATGGTGTAGGCACCCGCAGATAGCTGCAAATTCTTGGGAGAGATGGTGGATGGTGTTTGATACTCCACCACATGGCAACAGTGAGGTTCCCTTATATTTTTTGAGAAAGTTATGGGCTGAGTTTGAGTTGGGTAAAAAACCCAACTATTTTGATATGAGGTCATTTCAGGGAGCTGGGCGTGGCATGCCCCAACATAGACTAGGAGCACGTGTTGATCCTCAACGACGTGCTCCAGTTGCGCCTCTTGTTCCTCCTCCTTCTCCTGGTATTCCCGCTGCATTTCAGCAGCAAACCATGTTATCTACACTAGGAGCATTGAGTTCACTTTCAGGACATCTCATTCAGCAGACTACACACGCGGCCACTGAAGTGGCCAATACAGAGCATGGAGGCTCAGGCTATAGGGATACTCAGACATCCACTTCAGGTGAGGCACATGCATCTGGGGCGGGATCATACCTAAATTTACTATATTCCGAGGATCGTCCCACACAGGTATGTTCATCTTTTGAACTTAAATTTAATTCAAGTTTGAAATGTAAAAAATTCATGTAAATAATAACATCAAACTATATATATAATATAATATTAATTCAATAATTTTGTGTTTGGTGTATAGACACATGATGACGTGATACCCGAAACTCAATATCATCATCGTGTGTATATGTCGAGTGCTGTAGATTTGGGCTCACCTTTTCAACAGGTACTTGAACCAAAATATATTAAATAATTTGTGTGTCCATATATATATAATTTAATTTGAATTTGTACACATGTGTGAATTGATATATTATATCTAGATGCAGGGAAGTCATACTATTCCTAGTATTGATGAGGCACAAGTTACAGTGGTGAGCGCTTCTGAGACATCATCAGCTCAGGTGTGTGCTTTCAAAAGTTTGTTAAGTTTAAATTAAATACACATCATAGATCTAATTTAATTTTTACATTTACATACATATGTGTGAATGATCTATATGAACTGTTGTACATCTATATGTAGGGATTTGATGAGATAACCATGGCGGGCCGCGCACCTGAGACATCATTGACATCTATTCATGGGCAATCTCAGGTGCGTGATCATGAGGTCATATCATTTGAGGTTGTAAACTTTACTTTAAATCTACTATACAAATTTTACGAACATTTTATATATATATATATATATATTCAAGGTTTTCACATATTGTTTGCTTTATATGAATATGCAGGATATAGTGGATCAGGCATTTCCATCTTCTCAACAGACAGTTATGTTACCTGTTGAAGAAAATGTGCCAATTGATTCACATGACCATATGGTAATTTATGAATACTAGAAATCATTTTTAATATATTTAGTCGATATTTAATTAGTTTTTTTTTATCTAAAAGTTTATATTTTCAATTTTAAATATGTTTAATTATATCAAAATTTCTAAATAAATTTAAATCTAATTTCGAGTTTCTTGAACTCTTTTACAGCATGATGCAGGTACATCTAGTAAACGTGGAACAAAGAGGAGACTTGATTTGACCGATCAGCCTAAGAGTTAGATAGTTTTATATTTTATGGACTACAAACCTCTAGTTTCATTTCAATATATGTGTTGGACTTGACATATAAATTTTATGGACTATGTAGATCTCTAGTTTTATTTTGAACATGTTATTATCATATATGTGTGTTTATTTATATTAGTTGACTTTAATATGATGATTATATATGCAGTCAATTATGAGATCATGTTATGTTCATTTTCATAATTATATGCATTTATATACATATCTATATATTTATATTTTATCAAATTTTCAAGTAATACATGCACTATATAATAATTATTATCTAGAATCAAATTTCATATATATATATATATATAACTTATCAGATGGTTAGGTGACAAATTAAAACATTCCTTAAATAGTTTCTTAAATCATATTCATAATAAATTAAGGGAAAGTAATTATAACTATTTTCCAATTACATAGCAAATATTTGAATCAATAAACAAAAAACCATCTCCTTGTATGTATATTTAATGTATAATCTATACAATTGAATAATTATATAAAATGTGGTAAATAGAAGACACATGAAATATGTATAATCTATACAATTTGAATAAGATATTTAAAAAGTGACATCTAACAAACATATATAATGTACATCAAGAAGTTTAATGTACAACTATATAACATGATGAAACATATATGTTCATGTAGATACAATTAAAGCTTATCAACTTTTAGGTGAATACCAAAAATTGATATTTACATAGTCTCCAGATAAAATAGTTTTTCAATTCAACAATCACATTGTAGACCGACCTGATGAGAACTTGCAAAAATAATTAATGTAAGTAACTACAATTTTTACGAGTCATTTAAGTAAAAAATTCATGCAAGAAAATAATTGCATATAGTAAATTCCATACAAATTCAAATGATGTTAGCCATAGGATGGATTAAGGGGACCTAAGAGGTTGGATTAGGGGGATGAAAGAGGGTGGATTAAGGGGAGTTGATAAAATGAGTTAAAGTGATGTAAGAGGGTGGATTGAAGGGGAGTTGAG
>VDFB02004725.1:0-81924 GCA_007258455.2 Sequoia sempervirens | reverse complement strand
TATTAATAAAAATTATAAGGGTACTTATTCTTCTTCTTATGTACTAGTGATTGACTTTTATAGAAATTTCTATGGACTAACTAGTATTCAAACTTAGGACCTCCCATTTGGTGTTAGGATGCTCTACTATTGAGCTAATAGCTCACATTGTGATGAGTCTTTTTATGACTTAGGTGTGTATCATTTCTCCAACACACTCCCTTGAGCCAAAACATAGGTGTCAAATGCACCTAGCTTGGCTCTAATACCATACAAGAATACCAATTATGAGGACCTCCTATAAAAATATGACATGAAAAACCGTGAACAATATTTAAAAGATAATCCATAGTCTATCTTATTATTTATGCATATTTTCTAGGACCACCTATGCCCAAAACACAAAATAGTTTTTGTAAATACACCAATTAGATCTTATAAAATGCATTACTTAGATCAAATTATATGGTGAATTAAATATAATTAATGATTACTTTTTCTTTTAGTATGAAAGAGGTTAAATTCCAATATATGTTCTAGTGGGCTTGATTGAGTGACAAGGTGGAGTGATTGTTGTAATGAAGAACTTGCTAGGAAAGCTAACCAAGCTAAAATGTACACCTATACATACATCATTGTGGTAATATAGAACTATGTCATAAAACACAATTGAATCCTATTAGTTCCAAAGTATTTTAGCAAAGAAGAGATAGAGGAATTTCCAACATGAGGCATAATTCAATCATAATATAATAAAACCATTAATCCATAGTTCTATGTATAAATGGAATGTTGTAGAGGAAAAGATACACATTTAATTTGCAAGGCATAACTCAACACTATGAAAACATATAGTAGAATATTGTACATTATTCTCAGGATTTTTTCTTATTTGTGAGAAATGCAAACCTTCCATGCTAATTTTCTCTAAAACACACAAATATAGGGTGCAGTGTAATATCCCACCCTTTCCTAAATTTTTCCATAGCTAGTGATATGATAATATCCCAACAACTCTATGAATTTTAAAATTGAATGTTATGGACTATATTAAAATTATTTTGTGGACTAATAAACTAAAGAATATTCTTGATAGTTAATTACACGTCTCTTGAGAAAAACAATGATTTAATATCTTATGAGTATTAAATTAGATTATGAGTATAATTTAAAGAATTGTAGTCATGATTTTGTAATTGTCATGTAATAGACATAAATATCATTCCTTTTGTTGGTAAAACTACATATTTAGAGTAATATTATGAAGGTTAAATTTAAATGGTTTATCTAGCACTCAAATAATCATTCTAGACTAATATTTGATTTAAAATTTCTTTTACAATGATTATTGAGTATATTTAATAAAAAATACTTGATATTCCCACCAAGTTATTAAGGACCTGCAAATCAACTATTGACATGGACTAAACTATTGCAAACAAGGTAAATATATATAGTAGGAGTATCAACTAATGGTGAGGCACTTTAAGTCTAATCAAACATACAATATACCAAATAATATTAATGAAATAGTGGAGAAAATAAATAAATATTCAAACCTCATGAATACTAGAATTATAATATGGAGAAACCCTTTCAAAAAATCCCACTACTAAAGAGATATGAAACTTTTATTAATATTCATAACAAGATTATAACAATCCAATCCACTCAATCTTCTTTAGTCTAATGTTTTGGCTATTTCTACATAGCACTATTTAAACCTTATGTCATACATTAAATTCTATATAGAGCAAGGGAAACAAGAAATGATCAATTAATTTATGTAATGAGTGGAAAAAAATCATGGTCCACAAGAAAAGAACCCATGCCCCACTATGCATTGGAACATGTACACAAAATATAAACGAACTAATGATATAGGACCTTAAATCCCATAACCTTGATAGTAACCACTCCTAATACTAGTGCTTTATGATGAAGATGTCAACTACAATAAGTCTCATCTATTATGAAAAGATGCTCCACTCTTCCCAATGTAACTCCTAGTACAATAATCATGACGATCTCCTTATTTAATTTTATTATAATAATATCTTGAGCCCATTGCTTACCTTTTCATTTTTTCTCACATATCACACTATAAAATTTTGGAGCTCATTTTCACTTTGCGAGAGTCTCTCAAGGGTTTTAATGGTGTCCAAATTGATATTTTTTAGCTTAATGCATCAAACTCATTAATATTTTTAATTTTAAGAAAATATTAAAATCAAAGCTCTATCGACTGTAATTTATGCCCTTTAGAAAGAATTTAGAAAAAAGCAACATTAAAGATAAGATTTTAAGTGAATGGAACACTAATCCCAACTTACACCAACCAAGTACAAATGGGTATTTAGCTTCATGGAGATTCATTCATGGTTGGTGATGGTGCATGAGTAGGCTAATAGAGGAAGAAAGACCATATGTTCATTAAGAAGAAATTGGGAGAAAAAATAAGCTAAGTTTAAATTTGTAATGATAAGAGGATCTTGATTGAATTATATATATATATAGTTCATATGAGGACCAAGGATAACATACTAGAGTAAATAAGCTTCAATAATAAAGGAATCTTGTAAGTATGGGGAAGAAAAATATATCAAACTAAATGCACTACCAAAAGATAGATCAATTGGGATTTTTTTTATAGGAAAGTGTGATATTTAATTGAAATCCTAATGTATTAAAGTTGTATCTTCAACAATCTTGGAATGGGTACTTGGATGCCTATGTTGTCAAAAGATATTATTATTTTACTATTAATTCTCCTCATGTTGAAATTTTCATGAACTAGTTAGGATGCAAATCTCCACCACTAAGCTACCCACCCATTTTATGACAAGTCAATTTACGATTTAGGTATGCTAATTTTTTTGACACCTTTTTCACATTGTGAGATATTACCAAATAATTATAATGGGCATTTGGTTTTGTGTGGATCATGAACCATGTAAGGGTGTGTTTATTGATCTTACTCACCAATAAAATGTATGCATTGAATAATTTTTGTTTTATCATCATTTTATCAACTTGAGCATATGCATATTTGAGGGTTTATTTAAAATTGACTAATGATATGTTGATTGAAACTATAGGATACATTATTTTACCTTAATTTTTTGGTCAAAAAGATGAGGGAAGTTCTTATTCTATGTCATATTATTTCTTCTTTAGATGTATCTCATATTTTATTTGGGTATCCATGGATAAAGCAATATCAAGCAACATCATCTATGTCATGCCATTAAGGTATCAAATATGTTTGAACACTAGTAAAGAGGTTACAATTGCAAGAGATCCGTATATGCCTTTATTTTAGATTAAGTCATTAACCTTAAATAATTTTAAGAACATACATAAGGATCCTCTATATAAGTGCAAGGATTCTTTGCCTAATTTGTAAAATTTTCAAAAGGAATAACAATGGTGGGAAAATCAAGACAAGATGCAACAATTTAAAATTCCTAAAGGGTTTACAATTATTAGAGGAAAAGTAGGTTATATTTTGGTTTTATATTATAAAATGATTCAAAAATCTATAAGGCCAAAAGAACCATAAGCATTGAAAACTTTAGTTTAGAAGCATAAGGGATTGGATATTTTCATTCCTAAACATGGTTTTCATTAAAAAAATTACTCATGTACTATACATACATATTCATGTATATGTGAATATATCTACATATGTATACATCATGCACGTATCTAAATATGTATATATGTATATATGTATATGTAGATATGTAGACACATTCATGTATACATACATATGTATATATGCATGTATATATGTATATACATACATTTATTTTCTATATGTGTATATATATATATACATATATACGTATACATAAATACACACACATATGTATGTATGTATGTATGTATGTGTGTATGTATATTTATGTATACGTATATACATGTATGTATATGTATATGCGTATGCATACATGTATATATATGTATATATGGATACACACACATTTTGGTTTTGTTTTGTAAGCATCCTCTTTTGAGGACAACCCTTTGTTGATGATGTTGAGTATTAGTTTGTTGTAAGTGTGTTTATTATTTTAATATCATTTCAAAACAATATTTTTTTTATTTATAAATTTTGGTATAATCTCTAATTTTATAATATGTTTGTGTGTGTAGGTTGAGTTGCATAATTGTTAGGGGCACACACAATCAACACAATGCAAGATAATAACTAATTCAAGGGATCGAAGTTCAGTTTCTAGTCAAGCAAAGAGAGGCATAATGCTTCATTAATAGCATTTGCTACACATACATAAACACTTTTATATCTTTATGACACATTCATAACTATTTTCATGAATATATATTGGTGATATTTTGTAGTCTAAGAGACAATGTTGGACTCATGTCACTGTATATGATATTTTCATGATGTATTATGTATGTCTTCATGACCTTATCAAGATCAATATATAAATATTTTGTGCATATTCATAGCAAATGGTTTGTGCTTATTCTATCTATCTATATTACCTTTATCTCTATCTCTCTTTATAACTATCTCTCTCACATATATATGATGTACATGAATGTTGAATGGCATACATGTAATGAACCCATACTAGTTCTAACTCTATTTAGCCTATCAACAAATAAAGATTCAACATTGGTCTTCTAGATTTACATACATCTTAAGAATTTACTACCATAATCCATAAGACAAAGCAACAATAACCCATATGGGTGTTTAGACTCACAAGTGAAAGTCAAAATGTTATAGCTAGCTATCCCTTCACTAAAAAATAGTAAGGTTTTTAGTTCAAACAAGGAATTACCCCATTTTATTGTATGGTTCTATATACTAAAACCCTATCTCCAATAACACACATAAAGTAAAAAAAATATCTACTATGTTTGGCTTCATGAATGCAACACAAGCTTCTAAATGTCCTAGGTAGAGCAACAGATTTCCATTCACATAGTAGAAATTACAAGCTAATGTTTTTTAACATGATTTCTAGAATTTCATACAAGAATAGCTTTTTCTCTTACATTACATATAAAAATACTAAAAAGAACCTTCATAAAAAATCATACCTCATTACCACCAAGTAAAAACAATAAGGTTTACATACTCGAATTTCGCAAGCTTCAAAAATGTATAATTTGCACTACCTTCTTCCTCCTTTTGCCTCTATCCTCCCCTTTTCCCTCTTTCTTTTCCTTTTAATCTTTCCTTGATTTCCACCATTTTTTCCATATTCTCTACATGTTTCCCATTTCCACTTCCTTTTCCTTTATTTCTTCCCACTTTGTGAACAATAAAGTCCCACTCTCTCTTCACTTACTCATCATTCAAGTTTCCTCGAATAGCATACCTCAACATTAATGCTTGATACTTAATATGATGGGGCCAAAAGGTGGGGTGGCCACTTTTTGGCCCCACATCTTTTTTCACTCTCTCTAATAAGGTTTGTCCTTTTGATAATAGTAATGTCCAAAGGTGGCTCTTGTTTGCATGTGGATACATTTATACCAAACATCAACTTTTAGTGATATGTGTGAAGATTTTGTAGTGGTTCTATATATTGTTCTTGTTCTCTAAATATAAAGGAGGATGAATAATCAAGTCATGATGGACTAATGAAAGAAGATGAATTGAATAGTGATAGAAACGAGTCTACTATAGTTAGTGATGATGAAAATACATTATATAAAATTATGCAGGCATTCTCATATTACTTAGAATCTCTAGTGTTACAATATGAATAGTATTTTAAACACATGATAGACCTTTTTCTAGAGTGTCTCTACAAACTTGTGACCATTGAATTTGCTTGGGAGTATAGAAAATTGCATTATAATACATCAAATAATAGGGTAGAGAATGTAATTGTTAATTTTATGGTTTCCAAGACCAAACTTTGTAAATGATATTAATTGAGGGCATGAAGCCACAATCAAGTCTTTGTTCTTGATGGTTTGATTTATATTTTCAATCAATGGTTCCATTTATACACACTACATGAGGAAATTGTTCAATAAGAGTAACTTATAGTTTTAGTCAATTATATTTCAATTTGTACACACTACATGAAGATATTGAACTAGCTTCATTTGTTATATGGAGATATTTTATTGTAATGTACGTAATCAATGATATGATTCTTGATTTTTTATAAGATTTAATATTATAACACCTTAACAAATCAAGCTATGACTTTCATGGTTCACTCCTACATGTATGAAATTTGCATTTTCATCTACAAGTTTGACCCTAAATTTGTAGTTTTAAAATTATTTTGTGAGCTTAACCCTACATTTCTAGTCTTTAGGAATGTATTTATCTCCATTTTTTAGACTATGTTGAGAGCTATTATAATGTTTTTTTGCACTAACTTTCGGAGGAAACTCGTTTTTCCTTACTCAAACCCTTGGATTATGCAAAACGGGGAAGCAAAATACTATATTAAAAATGCTTTAATAACTTTCAAACAATCAAACAAGTGCAATTTGAATTCAACAAATTTTTAAAAAAATTCATATAGGGTTTCGAAATTAAACAAATACATACATTTTGAACTCAAAAAAAATGGAATTTTAAATACCTCGTGCTCAATAGTGGTCGATATGCGAATTGGAATGATGAAGTTTGAAGAGAGGACCCAAAATTTTCTTTTGCCAGTGAGAAATTTTGTTGGGTCACCGTTCGGATTATGTTTGCCGCGCGCAGGGACAGTGACTGACTGGTAATTCATAGTGAAAGTGTGAAAGTGAAAGCACTTTTTTTGGTTTTTTCATATTCAAGGGGTTCGGCCGAACCACCTTAAATATGATTTTTTATTAGGCTCGGTGACTGGTTCGGCCGAGCCATGGGTTCGGCCAAACCAGTCAAATGGTTCGGTCGAGCCATATGGTTCGGCCGAACCACTTTGCTATGAAGAGTGTTGCAGTGGTTGTTTTTGGCTTTTTGGCGGTCCTTTTTCTAGACCCTATTCTCTCTTTATGCTGTCGTTTCCTTTTTGGGACAGCTGTCTGTTTGTTCGGACTCTTTATGCTCTATCTTTGTTTTTTTTAACTTTGTGGTTTCAGGTCCCTGTAAAACCTATTTTTTCCTTTTCAAAAACATGGTTCTTATTCATTCATATCAAATATAAAATTACAAGATTATGTTGTTATTTTTTATCTTTAGTCCATTCAATTAAAGCTAAGTAAAAGAACCTAGTATTAAGAATAGAGTGTTTAAATTGTGGGGTTTTATAGATGGTTTACCCTAACACTCATATAGGACAATGTGGATAAAAATTAATTATCACTTATATTTGCAAGCTAGAATTCACTATCACTTACAATTGATTACACACTCGTTCTTGCTAATTCACTTGCTCAAATTGAAAGAGTGAACTCTTGGTTGATTATGCAAAATTGTTCTTTTTAATTTACTTGCACAAATTGAAAGAGTGGACTCTTGGATCATGCCAACATTCTCTTATCACAAAATATGTTTATTCCTTTTTAAAAGAATCCATAAACCCACAACAATAATTGTATCCTAGTAAAAACTATATTTATAACTCTAAAAATAATTACAATAAAACTCCCATAAACCCACAACAATAAAGATTATTAAAAAATATCTTTGAATGTTAATCATCTATTATGTATATGGTATATGATAGTCCTTTCTATTTTTGGCATTGTAGGAAAGACTCCCCCTGTCTATTTTTTTTTCCAAATTACACACATTGTGCAAGGAATGGCCAAAAAGAAAGACCTAGGTAAACCCACAAAAGTGGTTTACAATTTTAGTGAGGAAGGAAAAGGGGAAAAAACTGACCCCATACCAAAAAAATTGGTTTTTCGGGTTCGAATGAACCCTTTGGTTTGAGTGAACCAAAAAAGGGTTTGAATGAACCTTGGTTCGTGTGAACCAATTAAATGCAAGGTGGACCCCATCCCGCCAAGAAAACAATAAAAACCCCTTTTTGAAAGGGGGTTCAAATGAACCCTAGTTCACTTGAACCCCTTGGGGTTCGCTAGAACCCCCCTTGTTCTAGCGAACCCCCCTTTTCCCACCTCCCTGCTCTCTGGCACAAAAATAACCAAAATTTTTGCCTTTCGAAACTCGGGTTGAGGATGAAAATGGAGGAGAATTAACGAACCCAACTGGAATTGGGTAGTCCTCAAAACGAGCTATTCAACATGTAATGCCCCATCTTGTAACCTAAGGAATGTTGCATTGTCTACGAAAGTGAAATAATTTTTTTTTTTAAAGTATTAATATTAACTTTATTAGTTACATACATTCTCTATGTAATGGCCCGTCTTGTAACCTAAGGAATGTTGCAATTGTCTATAAAAGTGAATTAATTTTTTTTTTAAAGTGTTAAGGTTAACCTAATTAGTTGCATACATTCACTAAGTTACGCGACGTTACACTACTTGAGATTCCATAGACGACTTTAGTATTTAGCATTGCACATATTTATTAACATAAACTTAAAAGTAAACTTTGCCTAACATTTGAATTCCATTCATGAAAGTATAAAGTACAAATAAGATTCTTACATTGCATTTGAAATAATATTACAATACTCATTCTTCTGATGAGGTAGATCAATAATAGTTACAATTACATTTTACAAATGTTCACCTCATAAACAATTGAGGGATGTTTCAAATACAAGATTTTCAATGACACAATAAAGGAAGTACACATTTATTCAAATACGAGCTCTCCATCCATGAAGCTCTCGTTGCCATGATCATAAACTGGGGACCCAACGGAGTAAGGTGCACGTTCCACCCAACCATGTGGTACCCGTAGGTCCACCCCCCATGCTAGGAGATAGTAATATGGTTACCTAGACATAACCTATTCACCCTAGACACAAGTACATAACTAACTGATGGTTACATTGCTTCCAGAATTAAGACAATCAAATGTGCTAAGTACACAAGGTAAACTGTTATTTTAGGTGGAGTGTCATCACAATGTTGCAAAGGTTACCCTGGTGTTTCTTCCTAGGTTCCAGCCCCCAACTTGGGTTACCCTGGTAACCTCTTACGAAACTCGTCCCCCATTTGCAAACTATTGCGGAATCGAATATCTTTTAAAGTAACAAGATATCGATTTGCCATTCCAGGCCTTCTCATCTTATACTCAAGACTGAACTAGCTCTAGAGTCTATAAGCGAGGCATGATAATATTATTAAAGATTTTAATCTAACTAATGTGTTGTTTAATTTTCACTGACTTACTAACTCTTTGTAAGTTACCTTGACACCACTTTGTGTGTCGGCCCTCACACAGAGCCACTCCCCTAAACATAACAAAGGAATTCTAAGTTTCCCTGACTAAGGTAAACAAGGTGTACAAACATACAACATAAAATTCTACACTTTTCATAACGAACATCAAGTCTATGTTCATAAAATCAGGTGTCTAAACACCATAAAAATCATGTACATGACCTTAGCCAACACAAGAATTCAACTTCAACAATCACAACTCCCACATTTTACAATTTGTCTGGAAGACTTGTACATCTAAGACATTCCCAATTCGCCCAATAAAAGAAACACAATTTGCAGCAAATTGAAAAATAATAAGTCTACATTAGGATTTACTAAATCCAGTCAAGCAATAATTTGAAGTACCAAAATTATTCATCTAAGATTTAATTCATCTTCCATGCAATACAAAAATCAAATCTATAATTTTTCCAATTTCATAACCATATATTATAATGAAATCTATATAAACTCCAGAATAACAGTCTATTCTAAGCACAAATAACTTAATCATGATAAATTAATTATTAAAATATCTATATCTAGATATTTAATAAATTATTTCTTTTAAATATTTAAACATGATAACACTTCCAAATTTTCTTGACATTAAATAAATATATATAATTACAAATATTATATTTATATATTTTATATATAATATATATTATATTATTAATATACATTATATATAGCATATATACACATAATAAATATAAAATATATATAATTATTAATGCTAATAATTACAAATTGAAAAATCCACATGAAAAATCCGCATGAACTTTTAAAACTTAATGTTAGAAGTTAGGGCTTTGCTCCTAATTTGCGCGACCGGGTAGGCTGCTCGCAGCCCGCCTCTTACGCTGAAGCCGGCAGTACTCGAAGCCGAAGCACGCCTTCGCAGGGCGGGCACTGGCCGGGCTCCTCGCCGCCGCCCCCGGCGAGGGCTCTACTACGGTAGCCCCCACCGAAGCTGTCATTACTTAAATTGTATTTCATACTTCAGGCCACCATTGTTAATTTAAAACGACGCATGTAATATTATTTAATTCCGCTTTTAAAAATTTCAGTCCCTTCTCAATACTCGCACGCACATCTCATCATTTCTTGCACAATCCAATTTATATATGAAAAGGAATATATACCTAAATATGTATATATATATATTCTCAATAAAATAATTTATTTTATTTTATTTTTTAGATCTATGACCGTAGCACGACTTCTATAAACTCAAGTAAAGGCGTTTCCGTAAACTTTTTAACGGATCGCTGCATCACTCCGATAAATACCACCGACGTAGACTTTTCAGAACCCTGTGACCAACCAAGCCTGAACGGAAATACTTAGCCAACCGAGCTAGGCCCCACCAATAAATAAAATAAATAATATTACAACTGAAATAAATTTCAACAGGTTATCATCATATGGGGAAATTGAGAAAAATTCCTACAAAGACGACAAATTTTTTTAACAAGAGGTTTTCAGTTTCATTTTTTTAACAAATGATTTCCCTCACAAAAATTTACTCAATTATTTTCTATAGAGAGAAAGCTACAGAGTTTTATTTTGAATCTCATTTTTCGTTTTCACTGTTTTCTCTACATATCCATGATTTCTTGAAATATATACAGAAATCAACAAATCTTACAGAAAGAATACAAAATAGTTTTTCCCGAGAAGAACAAGAATTTTAATAAAATGAAATTTATTTTCATAGACATTCTTTTCAACAAAGCAAACAAATTATAAATCACAAGGGTAATACCTATTTTCCTGAAGCTTCTCAGAAATCTGTCTGGTGAAGAATAGCTTTTCCTGTAGCTTCCAAAGCCTTTCCCGAACACAAATTCCCAATATGCCAAACTAGAGAACTTCCAAAAATATACAACAATCCTTCAAGCAATCACAAATTTTTCCAAAAACAATTTTAACAGCAGACTATTTTTTTATTTCCCGTGAAGAAAAAGGTAATCCTCTGTATTTCCCCAAATCCCAGATAATATCCGAGAAAATCCTCCACCCAAAAAGGCAATTAATTCAACTGGCACACATGTTGAGAAGAAACAAATATCTTTCAACAACCTCACAACAATCATTCATTTCTTCCTTATCAAAATTTAAATACCTTTTAAAAGAATTTCAATTTTCAATTTTCAAAATACAAATTTTCCCACATAACAATTAATTTAAAATTAAATCTATTCACAATTAAAGCAATTTTAATTTAATTAATTTATTTATTTAATTAAATGAATTTAACCCCAATAATTAAATTACTTAACCAAACAAACTAATTAATTAATTAAATAAAATGTAAAATCTTATTTTTCAACATTTAAAATTAATTTAAAACCACAGTAAATTAAAGTATAATAAACTATCATTAAATTGACAAGATTTTCCTTTCAGGGCAATTAATCCAAACAGGGACAAACAAGACCACCTAAGACTCCAAACTAAAACTGACAATATACTGTGACTGGGTTAAAGACTAGACTAGGATAAACCATGTTACTACCTCCCAATCAACATTTCCGTTGAGTCTTGACACGCTCAAACCTGAGTAACCAGGTGGAGTCGGTGTCATGTACCTGCAATCTTGCAACCAAACAAATAACATGCATATATATATAATCCATTGTACAAACACACCATGCGGAGAAAATCACAGAAATCACAGGGCACTCGCAAGCGAGTGATGCAACTCCATTCTCCACACCAATACACGTCACATCAGACTGACAAATTAAATAACAGTTAGTCCATCATAAACATATATATAGCAATAACATCTGAAAGAAATATCTACGCTATCAAAAAGCATGTCAGAAATCAATTATCATCATACAATGTATCATCATATCACAAAGTGAATCCACTGTCGCTCAAAATCAGTGATCAAAATATCCAAACCAAAGTACCAAAGTCTAACAATGTGAAAACATGCAAACATAAAACATAAGCATAAATGGAGGGATACTACACTCTAAGTTACGCGACAACACACTACTTGAGAATTCCCATAGACGACTTTAGTATTTAGCATTACATGTATTTAATTAACATAAACTTAAAAATAAACATTGTATAACATTTGTATTTCATTCATGAAAATATAAAGTACAAATAAGATTCTTACATTGCATTTGAAATAACATTACAATACTCATTCTTCAAATGAGGTAGATCAAATAATAGTTTACAATTACATTTATGAATGTTCACCTCATAACAATTGAGGGATGTTTCAAATACAAGATTTCCAATGATACAATAAAGGAAGTACATATATATCCAAACATGAGCTCTCCATCCATGAAGCTCTCATTGCCACGATCAAAAGCTGGGGACCCAACGGAGTAAGGTGCACGTTCCACCCAACCATGTGGTACCCGTAGGTCCACCCCCCGTGCTAGGAGATAGTAATAAGGTTCCCTAGACATAATCTACTAACCCTAGACACAAGTACATACTTAATTGATGGTTACATTGCTTCCAGATTTAGGATAATCAAATATACTAAGCTCACAAGGTTACTATTATTTTAGGTGGAGTGTCATCACAATGTTGCAAAGGTTACCCTGGTGTTTCTTCCTAGGTTCCGACCCCCAACTTGGGTTACCCTGGTAACCTCTTACGAAACCCGGCCTCACATGCAAACTGTTGCGGAATCGAATATCTTTTAAAGTAACAAGATATCGATTTGCCTTTCCAGGCCTTCTCAACTTAATCTCAAGATTGAACTAGCTCTTGAGTCTATAAGCGAGGCATATTAATCTAATTAAATATTTTAAGCTAACTAATGTTTTGTTTTAGTTTCCACTGACTTACTAACTCTCCATGAGTTACCCAGGCACCACTTTGTGTGTCGGCCCTCACACAGAGCCACTCCCCTAAAAATAACATAAGGAATCTAAGTTTCCCTGAATAAGGTAAACAAGGTGTACAAGAATACAACATATAATTCTACACTTTTCATAACGAACATCAAGTCTATGTTCATAAAACCAGGTGACTAAACACCATGCAAAAAACCATGTACACAACCTTAGTCAACACAAGAATTCTACTTAAACAATAACAACTCCCACATTATACAACTTATCTCGAAGACTTGTACATCTAATACATTCCCAATTTTCCCAATTAAAAGAAACACAATTTAAAGCAAATCGAAACATTAAGAATCTACATTAGGATTTACTAAATCCAGTCAATCAATAATCTGAAGTATGAAACTATTCAACTAAAATATAGTTCATCTTCCATTTGACATAAAAATCAAAACTATGATTTTTTTTCAAATAATAACTTAGAAATTACCAATTTTCTCTACAAATCATTTTATTTTATTTTCAAAACCATTCCATTCATTTTATTCTTCTATTGAAGAATATACATTTAAAAATATATATAAATACAATTTCCAACAAATATAAAATTAAATAGAAAATTTTTACTAAATATATAAATATATATATATATATAAATCGTAATTACTTAAAAATTTATGCATTAAAATTTCATTTTACAAATTCAAAAAAATCCATAACCATGAAGAAAGGCGAGAGAAGTTTAGGGTTCCACGGCTGATCTCACAGCCGTGGCTGGTACTCACAGTCATGGCTGTTAGACATAGCCGTGGCTGTTAGTCACAGCCTACCTGCATGGGTAGTGGCTGTGTTGGCAACCATCGCTGCCTGTGAGGGCAGCGCCGACTGCCTCCATAGCCGACGCCCTGTGTGGGACGGTTGTGGGGTAACCCTAGCCTGCGGCCCCCATTCAAACTAAAATTTATTTATTTAAAAAAAAACAAAACAAAACAAAAACTGCGATCTTATATATTTCTGTTTATTTTAATAAATTACCCAATTTCGCCTGTACGGTGAATAACACGAATTTCAAAATAAAATTCTCACAATTCAATTTATATATGAAAGTATATATGTATAAAATATATCAATATACAAATTCAACAGGGTTTTCCTATGGGAAAATTTAGAACATTCTACAGGGTTTGTAATGGGGAAATTGAGAAATTTCTACAGTACGCACAAAATTTTTCCCCAACAAGTTCTAATTTATTCCCTAAGGTTTCAATGTCATTTCCCAAACAAATGATTTCCTTCACAGATTTTAATCCAAACTATTTCCTACAGGAAGCTTTTAGCAAAGAAATATCAAATTCTGTAGGAAGCTTTTTATCAAAGAAATAACAAGTTCTCTACAGACCAAATTGCCGAGAAGAACAGAGATTTAATACACAAACAATTTCCTTAAACAAACACGTTTTTAAAATTTTTTAACAAAACCTCACAATACCATTCCTTTTCACAGACAAACTTTTCAAAAGAAATAAATTAAATAATTAACCAGTGAAAAACCTGTTTCCTGTAGCTTGAAAATTGTCTGTTGAAGAGAGGCTTTTCCTATTGGGTGCAACTTCTAGAGCTTTTCAACCACCACTTTCCAAAATAACACAGATACTGAATAAATTTTCTATTCGTGAACCTCTTCTAGAAAATTATGCCAAAATCCCAAACAAAATCACAAGGGAAGTCACCAAATTTCACAAATCAATTTTTTTTTTTAACAAAACCCTGTTCTTTTCATTTCCCGTGAAGAAGTAATCTTCTATTTTCCCCAAATCCCAGATAACATCCGAGAAAATCCTCAACAAGAAACAATAAATTTAACTACCACACATGTCGAGAAGAAAATATCTTCTAACAACTTACCGGTAAATCTTTCTTTTTTCTTTTTCAAGATTTGCATACTTATTAAAGAATTAAATAATTCAAATTTCAAATTTCAATTTTCTTTTCTTAATTTAATTTATTTATTTAACAATTAAAATACCATTTCCCTCAAAACAATTTAATTTAAATTTAATTCTATTCACACAATTAAAGCAATTTTAATTTTATTTATTTATTTATTTAATTAAATAATTTTAATTGCAATGATCAAATTACTTAACCAAACAACTAATTAATTAATTAAATAAAATGTAAAACTTTATTTCCAACATTTAAAATTAATTTAAATAACCAATAAATTAAATAATAATAAACTATCATTAAATTAACAAAATTTTCCTTTCAAAACAATTAATCCAATCAGACGCAAACAAAACCACCAAAGACAACAGACTTAAACTGACAATATACTATGACTGGGTTAAAGACTATACTAGGATAAACCATGTTACTACCTCCCAATCAACATTTTCGTTGAGTCTTGACACGCTCAGACCTGAGTAACCAGGTGGAGTCGGTGTCATGTACCTACAATCCTGTAACCAAACAAATAACATACATATATATATATAATCCATTATACAAGCACATCGTGTGGAGAAAATCACGGAAATCACAGGGCACTCGCAAGCGAGTGATGCAACTCCATTCTCCGCACCAATACACGTCACATCAAACTGACAAATTAAGTAACAGTTAATCTACCATAAACATATATATAGCAATAACATCTGAAGGAAATATCTATGCTATTACAAAGCATTTCAGAAATTAATTATCACCATACAATGTATCATCATATCACAAAATGAATCCACTGTCGCTCAAAGGTCAGCAATCAAAATATCCAAAACAAAGTACCAAAGTCTATCATATGTGAAAGCATGCTAACAGAAAACATAAGCATAAATGGAGGGGTACTACACAACAAATATAATTTTAATATGTTTTGGTTTTATTATGTATTTGTTTTTTTAGTTTTATTAAACATAGGTTTTTCATCGAAAATGAAGGTCTTTGTTCTGCACATGTGGAAAAATAGAAAATTATCAAAAAAATAAATTTAAAAATATGAGTGCACCATATATTGAAGTCCTTGATCCAACAAAAAAAATTGAATTTCGATATATACAAAAAAAGTTACGCATTATACGGTCGCGCTATGTCTAAATTGTAATTGGTTTGACTTCGAAACTTGATTAAAGAGAAAATATTCAATTAAAAACTATCTAACCAAGTGGAAGCACTAGATATCAGAGTTACAAATATAAATTCAAAAGAATTAGAATTTTATCCTTCATGGAAAAAATTTTATGTGTTATACGGTGTGCGTCACTTTTTAAAAATATTATTTTTTGAAAAAAACTAGTTTTCGTAGGAGATAAAAAAAGAAGTGCAATCTAATTCCAAAAATTTTGAAAAAACTATTTTTAGAATCTATAGACAAAATGTGATGAGACTCTAGTTTGCATCATCTTCAAATTCCTCACAGTTTAGTTGCTATAGGTGCCTGAATGTGAAGATTTAGTTAAAAAAAATTATTTCAGTGTCCAGTTTGGCCAAAAATGGTAAACGGCTGTTGCACGGGATCACCCACCTATATGATAATTTTTGTACGTTTGGCACATCATCCTTAGCCATTGTAGCATTTTAATTATCCAAGACCTAAAACTACACCTAAATTCCAAGTAACTAGCTTATTATTGTCTATATCTCCCCTTGAACTAATTGGACTAATTATCTAAATGAATCTTTCAACTCCTCTTTCTTTTCCTTCATCGTATTTTTCTAGTCATTAATATTTGTTGTAGATGGTAGTGATAACATAAAGTGTTCTTGTGCCTAAAATATCATCCTATACTTGATCTAGTATTTTAGCATCTACCTAGACAACTACACATCAATCCATGTCTATAGTTTCAAGATCAAGGCTAGAACCTTTCACATAAAAGATAGATCTTTATTGTAATCCAATCACATTGAGAATTTTCCCTAGTTAATTGATCCAATATAGTGCACCAAAGGGCTATCACATCTTCTTGGAGCTCTTCTTCTTACATTGGGCCATGTTGTGCTTGTTAAACACCCAAAATACTGAGAGGGAGTGAATCAGTATTCTCTTAAACCACTTAAACATTTAAGCATTCATTCCACATAGCATATTTAATTTTCAATAAGAAAGGAAAGCATGAAATCAACAATCAACATCACATAACACACAAAGACTATATTTTTTATGTGGAAAACCCAAAAAGGGAAAAACCACAGTGAGGGTTAGCTCACAATATATTATAACCAGTTATAAGACATTACAGAATTGCTCACTACAAGTGGACTCACTACCCACAGAAAGAAGAAAATATAGAAGAGAAGGGTGGCACACAACCAAGAATGAACTGTTAAAAATGCATCTACAACATGTTGGAATATAGTTCCACTGAAGCTCAATATAGAATCAACACACTTCATATCACTCTACTCTAACACTCTACTCTACTTTGTATTCACATTACTTTCACACAATTCACATCAAAAATACTTGTCATCACATGCATGTCTATAAAACATCGAAAATGAACTCACATATATCCATCTCAACCTCAAACATCAATTAGGTTGACCTAATTAGATGTATCATACAAAATATAACTTATTGGCTCAACCCATACACCACACGCCTTAATTCAAACTTGTAGCACATAAGATAGGTCAGGGTGGACCTACAATAGCATCCTTATAATGGATCAATATTTCTAAAAACTCTACAATACCCCAAAGATACTACGTCAGCACTGGTAATGACCTAACATCGAAATTCACAATTGTTCAACCACAAACGGACATGTGAACTTCCAAACTTCATGCAACTTGGAATTAGGATACACCTGACACCTATCAACACTACCATAAATTTGTAAGACCAGATACCAATCCTATATTTACATGTACACTAGAATTTATTTTTCCTATAGGCAATATTAGAATAGCTTGAGGCAAGCTTTTGATACCAAGCTAAGATTTAACATTATTAAATTTAACTATGAAAATATTTGTCTATATTGTAAGAATACCCAGATAAAATGGATATAATATTGCATAGTACTTATATTTAACATGGTAAAAATTATTCGATAAAAAATCTCACAACAAATATCATTCATTATATCAAGAAAAAATACATCAAGGAACCTAGTTTTTCACCTCTGATCTCCTTCCACTATAAAATTGAATAACTCTTACAATTTTTAAGAAATGGTGTATTCATATATCCAATGATATATTCAAACTATAGAAATACTCTCATGAAAACCCTTGAATACAAGAAGAAACCATTTCAATTAAGGTATTTGATAACTTAATTAATAAAATAATATTTATAGTTCTATGCATTAATTATCAACACAAGTGGTTAAAATACGCATAGGGTAAATGATATTTAATTAATAAATTGATATAATATTCAAACTATTAATTAAATAGTCAAGCCTCTATGGCCATATATTCCTAAATAAAAATATAAGGCTAAATATTATATTAAATATAACCTTATTACTATTATTGGGACCACTTATAAATAAATGTGAACCCCCAATAAAAGTTATGCTCTAACGTCAAACTTCCTACACTTGAATCATGAGTTTTCTTTCAATAATAGATTAATACATATTCTAAGGCCTATATAATGGCATGCAACATTAATATCTAAGTCTTGAGACAAATTTTGGTAGAGTTTCCCCTTACAAAACCAATAATCCAACCTTGCAAATCAGTTCAACAACTTTTTTAAACAACCACACTAAGTACTCCTTAGTTCCAATCCCTTTAGATACTCTCCAATTCTCCCATATCAACTTTGATGACCTACAAAAATAAATCTCCTTTTATCTTCAACCTAAAATAAATCGAACAAGTGATTTCATGCTTCTCCTACAAGTGTGGCTGCAAAATCTAGGAGATTAATGGATGGGGTCAAATTATAACTTCTCCAAATTAAATCCATCCAAATGTGGTGTCAATATTCAAGAGGTTCAAGTAAGAATCAAGGAATCAAAGTGTTACTGCTCTAAAGTGATTCCTTCAACCTAGCCACCACAATCAAAACATGCATCAAGATTCTCCTCTAAGAGTAACTCCCCTTTGCATGACCACTTCAATTAGTAGCAATGACAAGAAAATGGGAGTTACACATTCAAGGTGGGCCACCATACAAACTATCATGAAATAATTGTGACTATTTAAATTCCATGTAGTGTCATGATCAAGCGTACAAATGTCAAGAGGGCTCCTCTAAAGATTCTTGACAAGTAGGATGCCCAAAACAAAGGTAAATCCATTTGAAATTTATTTTTTAAAGAGAGAAGGTTTACTGTAACACTTTAAAAACATAGGGTTAGACCATAAAATCTAAAAATCGGAGTAGAATATTTTTTATGACATTGATTGCATAACCTTTGAGATGCTCCTTAATTAACACGTGTCTTCTGAAACCACATTATTACTTTTTATATTTTAATTATTGACCCATTTAATTTAATACATATATAACTTAATTCTTATGATTTGTTGACTTATATCCTTTTCCCTTTTTTTTACCTATTCTTAGGTATTTTTATTGTTGTTGTACTTTATTCTTCTTGAAGTCTCAACCCTACTAACATTGAGCACACAATTATACTGAGAGGGGTGTGAATCAGTATAATACAATCTTGTAATGTTTCAACTTAACAATCACAATAACATAAATTGCACAATATCAATAACAACATGATTTACATGGAAACCCTTATGGAATAAAAACCATGAAAAAATATTGTGTCTATAAAATGCTCTTACAAGCTTCATAGGAACCAACCTACTAGAGACACCAATCCCCACTTAGAGAATTTTTAGCCCACCAACCTGCTAGAAACAACAATCCCTGCGAATGAGAACCAACTCACTAAGAGACACCACTCTCTTCTTCTAAGGGGAACCAACCTCCAAAATAAGGTTCCACCTTTTGAATGTTGCTTCTTCAACATATGATGGACAATTAAATACCCTTTACAAGAATATTTAATCTTATGTGCATATCTTCAATGAATGATATTCATATAAAAATCCTTCAAAAAGATGCCTCCTAACATGATCTATAAATTTTTCATATACAAAACTGTCTTGATAATATAAATACTTTCTTCTTCACAAATCTACCTTGACTATTAGTTATTTTCTTTACCCAAGGCTATTGGTGTATTTATGATGTATCTTTTTTACTCCACAAACATAATATTCTTGTAATGAATGATGTATCTTTGTATCTCATAAATTTCTCTTTACTCCTCTTTTTATTTAATCTTATCACTTATCTCTTGCTTTTACATTCATGCTTTCACTCAAACTTCTCTTTACCTTCATGTCCTCCTTATTCCTTTTGATGAAGAGAGGCATCCATTTGAATTAAGATAACCTTTTAAAAAAATATTGTAGTTAGGGTAAAAATCTTAGGGAAAATGCATAAAAAATATATAATGAAACCCTAACAAGCACAATGAAGCACAAACTAGCATGAAAATCAAAATAAGAAAGCAAAGCAAACTGATCTCCAAGCTAGATTTTATTTATCTCCATTGATCTTCTCTACCTCACATAAGCATGCAATATTTTGAAGGATTGAATTATTTGATATGTTGATGTTGATTTCTCATTTTCGTAGCATAATGATAAGATGGAGATGATAGAGGAAAAATAGATAGATAGATGAGAAGATTGAAATAATTTTGGTAGAGTGAGGATACTAGAAGAATATTTGATGCAAATAGCCTGTAAAAGGATTTATTTATAGGCAAGAGCTGATATGATTCGATGGCCAAGATTAAAATTCAAATGGGTGATGTGTATGGCTAGGATTAAAAGTTTATTTTAGTGCCTATGACACACATTAAGTGGGTTATGACATGAGGCTAAAATTAGGATGTGAGGGAATAAATGGGATTCTTTTATTTATTTTGGAGGGAAAAGATGCCTATGACGCACAAATAAGTGGGGCTAAAGTAGGATGTGAGTGGGAATCTCATAATCTAAATAATAAAATTATTTAAATTATTTGTGCATGTGAAGAGTTGTAGTCATGTGACACATGTTGCAATGTGGTAAAAGTGAGGGATTAATTCAAATATTTAATTTGAATTATTTTGAGACATGTGAAGGGGAATTAATTAAATAAATTAGATTTATTTAATTAATTGGGAAAGTGATCAAGTGGAATAAATGGGATAAGTGGGATAATGTAATGACCTAGGGTAAAATATTTCAAGATGTTTTACAAGGTCATGTACATCGACTCGGTAATTTTATGACATGGACAATTTTGGGTGTTTACAAATATATCATTTGCTAACAAACCTTCCTTAAATCATACCTCAATCATTGTCTTTTAAACTAATTCAAATCCATTTAACTATTGTTGCTTCATACACATGATCATTGCCTTGTGATTATAAAGTATAATCACTGGTCTTCTTAAAAAATTCAAATCCTTTCATAATTACATTGTTACTTTCTAATTTTATTAATCTCTCCTCTCTAATAGTGATCACTTTTGTTATGAATGGTAATTAATCCTCTTGTATTCATCATTGCCCCTCATAAATGATTCACTGCCTTAGTTATATTAATTGGTCTTCTTTTAAAATGATAATTGTTGCCATCTTAAAGTATTAATTGCTCCACATGAATTCACATTTTTATATAACTCTCTTGAGAAATTAATTATATATATTTCTTTAAAACACATGGTGGTCACCCACCAAGGAATATGTTCAATACATGGGGTCAGCTAGAAATAAAGGTTTATTGTATTTTGTCTTTCATAATACAAAGGTTCAGCCAACATTAGTAAAAATTTGAATTTGAATTCTCTATAATGATGGAACTAAAATACAATAAGAAAGAGAGTCGACTAGCAACATAATAAATTTTCTTCATAAACTTAAACTTGTGTTATGGTCTTCTAATTTCCTTCTTTATTTGAGGTACTTTATATGGTGATTAATGGCCTTTGGCCTTCATTTGATTTCATTCACACAATAACAACCACACCTTTGACATCAATGACAACTTCTAAAAAACTCATCCATACTCTTTTGACATCAATGCCAATATTCTAGCATCTACTTGATAGGGCAATACCCTCTTACATTCATGAATTTTGTGTCCATGTTCAAATCTTTTGAAATTGACTATCCATAAGGATATTTACTTGAGATTGTAGAGAACATATTTTGAGTTAGAGGTCACATGGGTCAAGAATGGAGTTCCATTGATGATACTTCCTTTTCTAATTAGTTTTAAAATTAGACAATTTATACATGTGTTTTTACTTGAAACCTCATGGAGAACTATCAACTAAATTAGCTTATTTATTCAACAATAATATTAAAATATTTTTAAAAATAACCCATCCTTAATAAAATTATTGAGAAAGTGTCCATTTTGGGTTCCTCAGTAGTGGTGGTATCCAAGTCCTCTGACTTGGCCAACATAGCATTAAGTTCTAAGAACAAGCTAAGTCCTTTAGTATCCATTTACATCCTCATCCTTCTCCTCCTTACTACTCTAGTCTTCATCCTTATTGTCCTCCTCAGTCAAATCACTAAAAATATCATCCACAACAAGGTTGGGGATAGGACAACTCACTAGCCTATGAGACCTTTGAACACTAACATTAGGGCTATCAGCTTCTTTGGTTAAATCTGGCTCCCTCTTTCCCTCTTCTTTTTTAGTAGCCTTAGTGTTATCCTCCTCTTCCTCATCTCCAAACATCCTCTTCAACATAGAATTTAACTAGGGATTTTTTCTTCTTTTTGCAGTTGGGGTTTTTAGGTTTAGTGGTGGCCCTTTACAAGGGTTGTTCTTGAGATCATAGAGACTAACAACAACAATTTTTTGATTAATGGTTTTGGGGGTTTATGAGGACTTAGGTTGCAAATTTGGGGTTTTGGACTCAATATTGGGGGTTAAATTCTTGACATTTTTTATTTCCCTTTAGAGGGAGGCATGTTTTGGAATTCTCAGAAGGGGATTTTGTAGCGTTCTCAAAAGGAAATTTTTCAAGCGAGGATTCTTCAACAAGACAAGCCCTACTGGGCTTTGGGGGCAAAGGGCCAGGTGGAAGTGATCGAGTCTAAGGATAAGCCCTTGGTGGAGCAAGATAGGTGGCTTATCAAGATTTTGGCTACCATATCCAAGGCTTCCTTCATCGACACTTCCAAAGAATAAATCAAATGAAAGGGGAAACTAATGGCCACCTTATTCCTAAAATGATTTAACAAAGGAAGGTGGTAGAAATAGTAACACTTTAAATGCCCTTCCAAAGATATGTAATTTCATCAACAGAAAAATATACCTTATCCCAAGGTTGAGGAAACTTCACCCTATCATATCCCACATGTAACTTGATAGGGGTTTCACCCTTCTTGAAGAACATATTCATGCTCTCCATATCTGCACCTTTCTATTTCTTTTAAGCTTTTGGTCGTTGGAAGATAAATCCATCACTTGGGCAATGACATCTTCACTCACCTCAAAAGATATGCCTCCCATTTTAACCTACCTTTTATCCCAAGCACTCGTGAAGTATATAGATAGGTTTCTTTCATGACCATTGAGGCTCCCTAGGAATGAAGCCAAACCACCTTTGACAAAAATATGCCAAAGTAGCGGGTCGTTTATGAACTCATCGCAAGATCTAGGCTTCGTCCACACTCTATTGCCTCCCATAATGTAGGTATTTCTTAGGAGGCTACACTATAGACAATACTAGGAAATGTTGCTGATTCTCAAAGTTGAGAAAATAAGACTAGAGAGATTTCTCAAACTAGGAGAGAGATTTCTAGAATCAATCTTTAAAATTGCCAATGAAGATGATTGAAAGATCATTAATTGATTAAGTGTGCCTTGGATAAGGGGAATCCTCGAGCGAAGCCAAATCATCAACTTGTCTACCAGCCACATCTTTTTGAAATCACCCTTATATGTGTATGTTAGATCTAAACCATATATCTATTTATGTAACTATTATGTCATTAAATTTTAAATGGGAATCATGTAGATTATTTACAATAATTTCTTATCTCAAGGTAAAATAAAATGTATTTGGTTTTCAAATAGGGGTGATGAGAGTTCCTTAGCTTTTGTAAAATTTGACTATTCACTATTAATTGTATGGCATCCTTTCCATTGAATTATTTTTATCAACTTTTAAGTATCCCTTGGTTTTTTGGTGAAGTTGAATAGTTTGTAAAGATCTCTCTAGAGATCAAGTATAATTATTAAGTGCATATGCTCAATGCCACACAAAGATGATGTTGAGATTGTGCTCTAAATGAATTTGGTGGTATATACCCCTTAGTGCTTGACACTCAATAAAAAAAAGTAACCAAATACATTTGGTGTAGAACACTCAATCCTTGAACTAAATCAAAGAAAAATTAAGACATTTGATTATTCATACATGCGACAACATATTCTTTACCAAATGAAAAAAAAAACACTCAAAATATTAAAAAAATTGCCAATTAAACCCAAAATTATATATTTATATAGAAGATGCTATAACATATTCTTTTTCCAATCAATTTACCATAATATCCTTGTACAACTACTAATAAACATTTAAGCCTAAGAAAACTTCTTTGTTATGATTACAAAATACTTTTTATTTCTATATGGACACAATCAAATCCATTCTATATGAAAAACATTAAAAACATTAAAAACATTATTAAAAAACAATAAATATGTAGAAAGCACTCCATACAATACTTTTGTAGGAAAAAACAAAAACCATCGTTGAAAAAGAAAGGGTGTATATGGACATGAAGTATGTCCAAGTTCATTGTAACCAATTTATTTCCCTTTGGTTTCCTTGGTGAATATTTAACTAAAGAGGAATATTAAAATAGTTTCAAAGTTGCAAATTTTGCAAGTGAAATATGAATATATTATTATAGATTTTTGAAGTTTCTTTTGGAAAATATATAATTAATGGTACTCTTATGCTTTAAAGTATTTATATCATTTTATTTTATATGGAATCAACTTTCCATGGAAAGAAAGTGAAGAATATTCTCCACTAAGGAAGAAGATTCAATGCTAATATTTATTATTTAATCTTTCTAAATGATTAGCTTTAAATAAAGTTTGCAAGCATGTACACATAAGAAAATAATAACAAAGTATAAAGTTATAAAATTAAAGTAACGACATTAGGAATTTTAAATAATGAAAAAAGGTGGTAAGATTATTAAAGGACTTTAACAATTTATTATTCAAATTGATACCATGTAATCCTATGAATGACGGACATTTAAAATTATATTAAAATATTACTATATATAGGAGATAGTTTCTTCAATCACCTATATTTTATGTGTTATTTTTAAATACATGTGATACATATTTTATATGTATGGGTGATAAACATTTCACATAGATTATAAAAATAAAATATTATAATTCTGAAAAAAAACATCTTTTCAATAAATATAGATTTATATAATTGTAATTGTGTGATTCATTTAGTTTTTTATCTTTTTAAAAAATGAGAATAATGTTCTTAATATTTTGTTTTGTTTTTTTGATATATTAGAAAAGTTCATGTTAAGTCTCGTTGCTTCATTTTGGAATGTAATCTTATATCAATTGTATTGTTTAAGATTATGATTACATGTTTTAACTTTTGATTTAAATATATAAACTTTATCTTTTTTTTTAGAAGAATAAAGTTTTCAATCTTTTCTTTTTTTGATATGATAGAAAAATTCATTCTAAAAATTCTTACTTGATTGAAGCTTCTAACATTTTTTATTTTTATTATATATTTATTTTTTTGAAAAAGAAAAATAAATTATGATCATTTAAATATTAAATGAATTTGCATGGTCTCAAATTCATACATATTTGTATTAAATGTTTCTTTAGACGGTGATATCAAAAATATTCAACCACTATTCTTTCTAATGAGAATTTAGTAGGAGAAACATCATTTTTTATTCTAAAAGCGTAAGTCTTTATATTACTATAATATATCAAAGGAACATAGTTGAGGAATAACAATTTACAATGAGATTTTTTTTTTAAGATTCTTTTCAACAAATATTGATCCATAGAATTATAATTGCATGATTCGTTTGATTATTATGTCAATTCCCCAAAAGGAGAATAAGGTTCCCAATATTTTTTCTCTCTTTGATATGCTAGAAAATTGTGTTAGAAATTCTCTTTTGGTTGAAGATTCCATCATCTTTTATTTTCATTTTATATGAGTGTCTTGGAAAAATACAATCAATTGTAATCTCTTAAATATTAATTAAATTTGCATGGTCTCAAATGCATATTAATTATGTTTTACTAAATGTTTCTTAGGAGAGTGATCTCCAAGGATTCATTTCCTATTTATATTAAGAATTTGGCTAGGGGAAACATCAATTGTGATCATAAAAGCATAAACCCTTACATCACTATAATATACAAAAGAAAATAATTGAATAAAAAATTACATTGAGAAAAAAGAAAGCTTCTTTTCAAACACATAAATCCATAGAATTTTATTTGTGTGATTCATTTTGCTTTTAGACTCATTTTTAAAAAGAAGAATAAGATTCTCAATCTTCTTTTCTCTCTTTTATATGGTAGAAAAATACATGTTGAAAAGCCTCTCTTAATTAAAGTTTCTATCATCTTCTATTTCTAGTATATACGAGTGTCTTTGAGAAAAGGATAGGTAATTATGGTCCCTTAAATATTAATTGAATTTGTGTGGTACTAAATGCTTCTTAAGAGAGTCGTCTCCAAATATGCATCTACTATTCTCTCTAATGAGACTTTTAGTGGGAGAAAAATCAATTGGGATTATAAAATTATAAGCTTTAACATCAATATAAGTTACAAAAGAAACATTGCATAGGAATAAAAAGGAGTGAATTTTTGTAGTTAGATGCAGTGAAAAATATCTCACATAGATTAAGTTTCAATGTCACAAAAATTAAAAAATATAATGTTGGAAAAAAATAAAGTTCCCTTTCAATAAATATACATCCATAAAATTATTCATATTATTCATTTGTTCTTTGGGCCCATTTTCAAAAGAAATAATAAAGTTCCAAATATTTTATATTCTCTTTTGATATGCTACAAAAATTCATGATAGAAATTATCTCTTGGTTTAAGCATCCATCATATTCAATATTCATTTTATATGAGTGTCTATTCGAAAAGGACAATCAATTATGATCCCTTAAATATTAATTGGATTTGCAAGGTCTCAAATGCATACTCATTGTGTTGTTCTAAATGTTTCATAGGAGAGTGATATCCAAAGATTCATTTTCTATTCCATTTGATGAGAATTTAGGATGGGGAAACACCATTTATGATTATAGAAGAATAAACCTAGTTTATATCACTATAAAATACAAAAGGAACATGGTTGAGGAATAAAAATACAATATTGAGAAACAAGAAATATTCCTTTCAACAAATAGAGATCCATAGAATCATATTTGTGTGATTCATTTGATTTTTGGGGTCCATCTCAAAAAAGGAGAATAAGTTTCCCAATCTTTTATTTCTTTATTGATATGCTAGGAAAAATTAAAAATTTATATTAAGGCCATTCTTTTAATGGATTGTATTCAACCCACATTTATGGTGTGATCCTTATTAGTTATTTTAGCATTGCCAGACATTGGAGTCACATGAGTATGACATGTGTAATAAATTTTTCATGTTTTTGTTATATTTGGTCAACATTATTAGAAAGCATGATTTATGATTATTTTAAAATAAAAAATGATTAAAAAGGAAGTATGTTTGTTTTGGAGGTGGAAGCATTCATGATTTTTAGTAATCATTTCTATTGGAACGTCTTTTCGTTTCCTTAACATGAGTAGATTCATGTGGGTTTGTGAGATTAAATAATGAGTTATTATAGTGTTGAGGCCTTTAAGAATTCTTGTTTCCTCTTTAAGAATTATTGTTTCCTCGTAAAAGAGTAGGTATAATCTCAAGTTCTTTGCCCAATTAATTTATGAATTTGTGTGAGTAAAATGTGAGTAAATGATAATCAACACAATCAATAAGACATTACATCAATAGATCTGAACAAAGATTAATCTAATTTAAGCAAGAATCTATTGAAAGCGTCATATTGCTCTCTATCTCCAAAGATTTATTAAATCACGAGTCTCTCATATTTTGATTGCACTATGATTGTTAAAAATGCCAATCTAGAGAATGTAAATGATAAGCCGTATGATTGTTAAATGATATGCAAGCTATATGATGTAAAAAAAGGCTATGATACTGATTGCCAATAATGAAAGCTATATGTTGTGATATGATAATGGAAACTATATTAATATGCAATATATGATGAAAGACATGATTATAAACTAAATCATATGCTATTTTCTAAAATACTTGATTGCTCAATTGATATTTTTGCAAAGTAAGATTGCACAAACTTGGGGATCCATTTCATGTAGACATAAGTTGTATTTATAGATTCTCGATAGCACATTTGTGAAGGGGCAATGTAGTGCCCCTCCATGTTGGTCATTCTTGATATTCTAGTAAGATGTTGTTGGGTGGTCATGTCTTTTAGTCTGTCAAAAGTGTTCATTGGTGTATTAGTGTTGATTGTGTTATTAAATATTTTATTCGACCTTGTGCAAATAATTAATTAAATTAGAATTCCTTATGAGGTAATTTAAATAAAATTAAAACTTAAAGTAATAGTATAATGTTAAGTCACTAATAAATAATTAGATTTAAATTGTCTAGATAGAAGATTGTTTTAAATTATAGTTGGCAAATTATCATTTTGGGAGATAATTGTTTAATTATGAAAATAAGGGAGATTTTTCATATGAATTTAGAAGATAAGTTTGAAACTGTTGTAAAACAAAAACAAAATAAAAATAGTAAAAGATAAAAAGAAAGCCATGCAAGGCTTCAAACAGAATTTTAATGGGAAACTTGTCAAATTCAAGAAATAATTATTTGAATAAAGTAAATTAAAAGAGATAATATTTCTATATGGATTGTAAAAGCACTTAGAAAAGATAGAAATATGTTGTATATAGAACATGCATAACTGCAAACTAAAAGACAGAAGGAAACTTGTTGTTTTCGTGAAGTTTTCTTATTGATTTTAATTGACTTTTTGTTTTGGGGGAAAATCTACAACCATACTTGCCATAGATTGATCTTTTGGATAAGCCTTTAAAAAAAAAAAAAACGAGGAAACCCTGCTAAAGATTTCACAGTTGTAAGAAAGAGGGTTCATTGGGGGATCTAAAGAAAAATCGTTCTCTGCATGGCTTTGGTGGATCGAAGAGGAAATCCAAGTTTAGGGAGTCGTATTTTGGAAAGCATCGCCGCAACCTCAAAGCGTTACCATTATATCTGGTATGATTCCTTTGGTAGAGTTTGGTGTGAAGGACACCTTCATAGCTTGCAATGTACATGTTAGAAATATAATACTGAGTTCTCTTTTCAATATGAAAGAAGATTATAAGTAGGTTGTACTGTCAACATGAAACTCTTGAAAACGTAGGTATGACTGTTCAACTTCCTTTGGATAATCAGGCTTTAGCTTTAGCCTTATCCCTTTACGCTGTCGCATCTGTCTGCCCCTTGCTCTTGCAATCCCTACATCCTTGACTTAGCCGATATCGTTTCCAATTTATTTATTTGTTGTCTCTATAACAAACCTATATATATATTCATAAATTGAACCAATCTGGTTTTCCCATGTCTGCCAACCAGTCACTATTGATTCTTTTCTTGGCATCTGATTTTTGGGAAGGTCGGTACTTGCCTTGAATAATTATTACTGTGCCTCTTATTTTCTTGAGAATGTTGCTGCCTGTGCCCGAGAGATATGAATAGTTATTGTTCTCCAAGTTCAATGGAGTCAATATTATTGCATGTTAATAGCTCTTCAAAAGGATTAAATTTTCTTTTTAAAGGTTTAAATAATCTCCCTGATTCTTATTGTAATCTGTCACAGCGACAGCACTAGAACGTGGTACGGTGTATTGATTTAAATAACCTCCATGTTTTTCTTTTGAACCTCTCACAGATGTAGCACTCGAACATAGAATGTTGTAGATTTTTAAATCACCTCTCTGATTTCATTGTCAACATGTCTAAGCTGCAATGCTTGAGCATAATAGGAAGTTTAAAGGTATAAATAACCTGCTTGATGCTACTGACAATCTATCGTAGTTGCAGCACTTGAAAATAAAATATTTTCAAATACTAACATAAAAGGGAGCTTTCCATTGATCGCGGTGAAGTTTACTTTTCCTAACTTCAAACTTGAGCACGTCTCTGAAACTCGCCACCTAACATAAATGCGTCTAGTTTAAAAAAAAATAAAAAAATTGTACATTATTTCTCCTCCTCTTAAGTCACGTATTTGCACCTCACCTTTCTCTTTCCCTTCAGTCTTGGGGAGAACATTTGGAATTTGATAATAATGCAAGTGGATGGCGATATTTCCAAATTCCAATATTCAATTTCTAATATACTTGGCAACCTGTCACAGTTACAGTAATTAGAGTTGGGGCATTGTATAGAATTAAATAGCCTCCCTAAAACCATTGGCAACCTATCACAGCCACAAATTTTAGACTTACAAAAATGTAGTAAATTAAATAGCTTCTCTGATTTCACTGGCAGCCTGTTATAGTCGCGCACTTGAACATAACAGGAATTTTAAAAAGTTATGTAATCTCTTTGGTTTCATTATCAACCAGTTTCTGCTACGGCACTAGTACATATTAGGAAGTTTAAAGACTTAAATAATATTCGCAAGAACACTGTCCCTTCCCTGCTTAAAATGGCGATGAATTTTGGTGAAGATTTTAAAAACGGTGGTAAAGATTCACATCTTTTAAAACTAATTCTCTTGCAGCATTATTCGAGGTACAACTAGGTGTAATGTGACTGTTAGAGCATACTCGAAGGTTCTTAACAACTCGAATAGTTTTGGGGTAGCTTTAACAAAGTAATTTGCAATTTCCTACTTCTCACTATGCTGGCAGATAAATAATTCTTCCTCTGCATCTTCCACAGCATTAAGTAAATGCCTTGAAATTAGATAATACCATGTCGACTTCACCTGTCAAACTGATTTCTCCAACTTTGCATAGGTTTCCTATGGCTGTGAATGTGTTATGTCTCATACACAGAAACTGTGTACCATTTCATGGCCTTCAATTCAACTACATTCAGTCAACCAGAAGAAATCATTCGGCATTGATTTTATTCAGATTTCTTTGTGCCACTATTCTTTACACGGATTTAGGTAACTTTGCCTTCGATGGTCAGGAGCAGGGTCATTCCATGAAGGAGACATTCCCCTCTTATTCTCTGTACCGAGCCCTCAGGGACTAAAACATCCAGCTCGATGTTTTCCTTTTTGCTTGTGAGGTCTTATCCTTTTAATATATGATTTTATACTATTAAAATTGCAATTTAATCTACTATATATGTATGTATATATTGTTTATATTGGTAAGTTATTTGGGATTCGATTATTTGGAATAATTTTGTAGTACAATTTATAAGAACGTGTTGATAATTGAAGAGGGGATTATTAAGGCAATGTTTCATTCATTTACAATTAAAAGAATTGTTTAAATGATTGAATTAGATACTTTTAATGATATTTTGTAGTAGTTATATATTTAGTTTGTAAGAAATAGATTTGGATTATAACTATTTGGCTA
The DNA here is from genome assembly GCA_007258455.2 of Sequoia sempervirens. NCBI lineage: Eukaryota > Viridiplantae > Streptophyta > Pinopsida > Cupressales > Cupressaceae > Sequoia > Sequoia sempervirens. The sequence continues at coordinate 50,123 of VDFB02004725.1, read as the reverse complement.
TTTAAATAAAATTAGACAATTTATTGAATAGTTAAGGAATTGTTTGAAATATGGATTAGATGGAAGTTAAATGAATAGAAAATGTGAGGAGGTATAGGGAAGTTAAATTAAACTTGTAATGAGATAAATATAGAATTCATTTCTACAATTGTTTAGGTGATTCCTCAGCAAGTGAAAAGAAAAAAAATGTAAAGGAAACTTAAAATGCTAGTTGTTGTTTGGATTAGTAAATGTTAATTGTTAATTGTGATATATAGCCCCTTAATTAAAGTAAGTTAATAAGAAATTGATAGATTACTTAACTTTAAACACTTTAAGTTATTGGAGATGACTTAGTAGTTTATATGTGGAAGGAATGCCTTACTGTTTGTTTGATAATGGGAGGTTGCTTCGAAAAGTGAAATTCCTGGATGTTGTAGTTGCTTGTTCGTGTTGGTTATTATATGATTTGATGTTTTATCTTGACATGACTTTTCCTTGAGTTGATTTTGGTTGGGATCCTTTTGAATATCTTGAAGTCTTGGATGTTTTGATGAGTATGACCTTCTTAGTTTATTTTTATTTGACGAGCTTTTATTCATTGGGTTGGTGTTGAAGTTGGCTTGAAGCCCCGTATCATTGACAAACTCTTGTTGCTTCATTTTACCCTCGTTTGTGGATTGTCATTCTTTTGGCTTCCAGAGGCTTGAGATTATTGACAGTTGATGTTCTCTCTTTATGTGCCCTTGATGTGGCAAGTGTTTTGATATCATGATTTTAAAAGGGTTGTACATGAATTGTTGAGACTTTGATTTTGTGTTTATAGCGAGATGGGTAATTCCTCGGATGGTTGGTCTTGAGATTATTTGCTTTATCTGTTACAGTACAACCCTTGCCTGGTTTTGATTTATGTTAAGGGTCGTAGTGAGAGTGGCTCTTCGTGGGGGCCAGCGCCTCGGGTAAGAGGAAGTGCACAAGAGAACCCACGTAAGAGTAGTTAAACAAGTGATAACCTAAAAATAGAATTTAGGGGATTGGTAGTAAAACACACAAGATAATAAATATCGGATACCTTGTCTATGCATTAGGGTTATCATAGACTAATGATAGACTGAGAAGGTTGTGGTCGGAAAAGTCATAATCTCATCTTCATGAGAGGTTATCGGCTCCGCATGAGCTACCCTATGGTGCCGGCACCTCAAGTAGGAGGAAGGGCCAGGAGATCCATAGATGGGTGCCAGTGCCTCAAGTTGGAGGAAGGGCCAGGAGATCCCATGAGAGCTATGCGATGACACTCTCCACTAGACACCTGTATGCCTTGTTCTTTGTTGCCTCTGGAAATGTCTTTTGGATGTTATAACTGTTCTTCTGGTTTTGTACTCTTATGGTTGATTCAGATTCTTGTGAAAATGATTTATGAATGTTCTTTGGTGACTTGCTTAATTGTTATTGCTTGGGTTAAATGTGATGAGTTTTCATAGCTTTATTTTATTTTGTTGACTCATGAATGTTGTTGATTATGTCATTGTAATCCTTGAGTTTTATGATACCTTTGTATGACGTTGAGTCTTGTGGTTCCCTGTTGGATGTTCTTGGTTGAGGTCTCTTTCTTGTCAACTCCTTAGCATGGGGGGTGGGTCTTCGGATCCATGTGGTCGAGTGGAACGTGCTAAGCACCCCATTGGGTCCCCAGTCAAGGATCAAGAGGTGCAGATTGGTGCTAGTTGCGGCGACTCCAGAGTTGTATTCGTCTTGGAGCCAGTTATGATACTGTGTATTCATCTTTCAGTTGTATCATGTTATCTTATTGTATGGTTTCCATTCTTATTTGGAAACACTTTTGTATCATTGTACCTCTTGAACATTGTACTGTAATGTAATGTTAAACCTTGTGTGAATATTGGCCATGGTAGTTGTTATTCAATGTGTTGAGTTAATCATGTATATGTTGTATTTATGTACACAAATGGTTTCTTATCAATGATATGTCATGTATGTGTTACATTTATTAATGTTTACTTTGTTATGGATTATATCTTTGGCTTTTATTCTTTTTTGTCGTTGTGTGGATCTAAGTCTCGTAATGACTCCTCGTGTACCCCAAGGGATGTATGTGTTAGTGAATCTACTTAAATGAAATTCATGTTATGACTTAATGTGTATTACATGTATGTTATGTTAACTTTTTAAAAAAAAAATTGGGCAGTAATTATTGTTTAATTGTCCTTTGGGGTTCGCACGACGGGGCGTTATAGGCAACAAAGCAAAGGTCTGGATTTGATCTGAAGGATTGAATGGTGAAGGATGAAGAAGCCTGAGCTAATTATGGAGATTCTTCCTCCCCACAAAAACATTTAGCCAGAGGATAGGAAGAATCAATGGAAGAAGATGAAGAAGTTTGCCTACAAATTTGTCTCCAATTTGTCTCCAAATTTTCCCGTGAAGGTTGAGATGAAATAAATTAGACATTTCATATCTAATTTGGTGGGTCGATATAATTAGCTGTAGAATATATTTCAATTGAATATTTAGATTTATTCAATTTAGGAAAAGAAGATATTTAATTTAATAAAATAAACTATAGAAGTCTATGTTTATTAAATAAATATGGAAGAAATATGATAATTAAATAAAACAAAGTATGAAATTTTTTTATTTAATTTAGATGAAATGATGTGATTAAGATGGAAGATAATTATAGAAGAATTTGATAATTAAATAGAACAAAGTATTAAATTCATTTATTTAATTAAGAGGAAATAATATAATGAAGATAGAAGAATTAAATGTGAACTATATAAATAGATATTTCTATTTATTTAATAGTAGAAGAATTAAAGGTTAATTAATCAAATAAATCGTATTTAATTAATTAAATTATTCAGACTATTTTTAGGTGTATACATTTTTCCCCTCTTTGAAGTGATGTGTTTATGCATTGCTTCAAAGAAAATTTTGTTGTTGCTGCTAGTACCAACAAAAAAAATCAATATGCCCCTGACATTGATTTTTCTATGATGATGGATATATGCCCCCTTGGGAGATAAATTGATGAAATTTTTGATTTTCTGGAAAAAAAATTCAATTTTTTCAAATTTTGTGATTTTTGTGATAATTTGATGATTCAATGAAGATTCAATGATGAAGCAGTGATTTATCTCCCAATAGATAATTCTGTAAAATGCCCCTGCGATGAATTAGTGAATTAAGCCCCTTTGAAAAAGAAATTAAAAAATCCCACCAAAATACCCCCCTTAATTAACTTATTAAAAAGCTAAAAGGTTGATTTTGAATTCATTTGTGCATGTTGAGTTTTGAAATTTGAGAGTGAGTGTGATTTTTTTAGCCAATTTGAGAAAAATGTCAATCCCCAACCACACTCACCATTTTGAGTGCGTGCATCGATACAACCACCCAACCGCCTACGGACCTACGGTATGTACCTGTGAACCTCCTCATTTTTCGTACATTTTATTTCATTTTAAACTTGTTTAGTTTATTTTAGCGCATATGTCAACTGATGTAGTGCATAAAACTATTGTTTTAGCGCATCCCCTAATTTAGCACATCAGTTATCTATTTTAGCGTGTCGATAGGATGAAATAGCACATAGGTATTTTAGCGCATAGGTCAGATATTATAGCGCATCCATAGGCTAAAGTAGTGCATAGATTGATTCAGCACATAAACTTCATAGTTTAAAGCATTGACCCCATGAAGTGGTGCATCCAATGATCTAGCACATTGGTTTGTTGAAATGGTGCTTTGACTTCCTGAAATGGTGCATCCAATGATCTAGCACATTGACCACCTGTTTTAGTGCATTGAGATGTTTTAATGGTGCATTGAATGTTGTGGCACATCAAAACACTATTTTAGCACATATAAGTCAGAATGATGTAATTTGTTAATTTTGTCCTTGATTTTGATGATTTTTTATCACATCAGCCATTTTGTTGATGTTGATTAATGATCCCGATAGATTAGATGATGGTCAATCCTCATGATAGGTGAGGTTTGATGATTAATGATAATTAACCTCATGATAGGTGAAGAATAATTATAGTTTGATAGATAAACCTTGTGATGGGCAAGGTTGATTTGATTAATTGACCTCATGATAGGTGAGGTACAATTTTAGATTGATGATTGACCTCATGATAGGTGAGGTACAATGATAGTTGCTCACGAAATTTGATCAAAATCTCACCAGAGCTGATTAGATTTGATAGGTTGATTGATGTTTGAGAAATTGACAATGATTACTGACTTTCAATATTTTGTGATGATAGGAGTCATTTGCGAACTTACAGATTTGAGAGCAGTTTCCTAGGACATTCGATTTGATACTGCAACTAGTGTAGCCTGAGCCAACAGTCATCACATGTTGTGGTTTATCCTCTCTTTTATCTATGCCCCAAATTAGGTTTAATCGGGGTCTCCTGGCAACCCTAGTAGAGAGGTGGCATAGTGAGCATAATACCTTCCACCTTCCTACCGGTGAGATGACAGTCACTCCCAAGGATTTATGGCAGATTTTGAGGATACTCATTGGTGGAGATGTTGTAGTTTATGATTCTTCAAAGCAGGGCAGGACCAATGCTCTACATAGAGTATTTCAGGATGATACGATTTGTGGATACAAGATTCCATGGCAAGAGATGGTGGATGCCTATGCTACCCTGCCATTGGTACTTGTTGGTTTCATTGGAGGATTCCTTTGTCCTAATCGTAGGTCAAAGGGATTTTTTGTTGGTTGGGGCCATGTTTTGGAGAGTATGATTGTTCACAATACCAGATATGCATGGGGCATGTGTATGCTCACTCATCTTTACCAAGATTTGGATCAGGTTGTCTATCGGGGTTACATTACTTCAGGTGTGGGTGTGGGAGCATATAGTTGTTATGCATCCAGTGATGGTGAGACAACAACCCACCATGAGGTCGTATGTGCATATATACGAAGGTCGACTTCCTCAGCCTAGACTAGGTAAGTTGGAGCATTGGAGGAGAGTCTTGGATGATGTAGAGGCTGTTACATGGTGGCCTTATTTGGATTGTGAGCACTAGGATGATGATGATATAGAGATGTTATATCTCTGTCAGGCTATGTTTCTGATTGGTAGGACTCATTTTTTGATCAAGAGATTTTTGTTTCGAAGAGTGCTCACACAGTATGGGATAGTACAGGGCATGTCGGTAAGGTGTTGCACATTACGCTAGGTGTCAGATTGATTCTACTGAGTGGGGACCCTACCTTTCATATGATTCTATAGTTTAGGAGTACCAGGGTCTATAGCCTTTAGTTTGAGAGATTTGTCCCAAGATTATTGAGCCATATGCCACAGAAGATTATGCAAAGTACCTGGCCCTACATCCTTTTCCATGGATTTTGGTTCCTAATGAGCCAGTGCCACTACCTAGTGAGGATGAGGTTGTTGTTGCACATGGTCGTCAATGGAGGAGAGAGGAGGGTGGTGAGGAGGAGGAGGATGTGGAGAGCAGTGGTGACAAGGAGAGTAGTAGTGATGAGGAGGGAGATGGAGATGGTGGAGATGGGGGTGGAGGTGGTGGAGGAGATTGTGGTGGAGGAGGTGGTGGTGGAGGTGGATTAGGTGGAGCAGGTGGAGCGGGTTTAGCATTGGATGTTAGAGACTTCATGGTGCCTCGTAAGAGGCGATCTCTAATAGCTCCCACCAAGCAATGTGTGCATATTGGGGTACCTTCCGAACATTAGCAGACTCATATTATGAGTTTACAGGTGTACGTACAGACATTACAAGGTCAACTGATTCAGGCTCGGGGGTTACTAGTGCAGACATAGACTCAGATGCAGTCACAAGCATAGGCCTACACACAAACTCTTGCTTAGGTACAGGCACAGTTGTCAGCTTCCCAGACACAGATTTCCTCTTTCATGACCAAGAGAGATGTAGCTAGATAGGCTGCAGAGCAGGTACAAGTGATAGCTGAGAGATTGCGGAGATTGGATGATGGTACCTCTATGGCTGATTACATGAGAGAGGTTCTTCATGTGGGTAGAGAGGCAGAGTATTACAGAGGTCGATACCATGATGCAGTTCCCTCCGAGCAGAGAGTCAGCTATGCCCAGTCTCGATTAGGTAGGAGCCAGCCAGGACTGTTAGCACGGGTGTGATGCAACCTCCATGGAGAGATCCAAGAGACCCTGGTATGTCTAGTGGGGGAGGCACTAGTCCAGAGATGCCTACACCATCTGGAGCTAGCACCACATAGCTCCATGATTTGATTCCATGATATATTTGAGACATGATGTATACTCTGATTTTTTGATTCACAGCCATTTTTGATGTTGTATCTCTTTACATTCTAGACATCATTGTATAATTGACATTATGATTTTTGAGATCTATATGATATGTGGCAGATTGATCGATCTGTATGTGTTCTATATGGTTCTATGATGGATGCATTTAATTTCTTGTTCTATATGCCATATGATGATTTATATTATGATGACATGTTATGATTTATATATGATGTTATACGTGATAATGCTTATATTGGGGTGATCCCACAATAGTGGTTTACAATTTTTGGCCAAACTGGACACTGGAATTATTTTTTTAAACTAAATCTTCACATTTAGGCACCTATAGCGGCTAAACCATGAAGAATTTGAAGATGATCATGCAAACTAGAGTCTCGTCACATTTTGTCTGTAGATTCTAAAAATATTTTTTTCAAATTTTTTGGAATCAGATTGCACTTCTTTTTCCATCTCCCATGAAAACTGGTTTTTTTCAAAAAACAACATTTTTTAAAAGTGACGCACGCCATATAACGCATAATTTTTTTTCCATGAAGGATAAAATTCTAATTCTTTTGAATTTAGATAACAATATCTAGTGCTTCCACTTGGTTAGACAAATTTTTATTGAATATTTTTTATTTAATCAAGTTTGAAGTCAAACCAATTACAACTCAAACATAGCACGACCGTATAAGCATAAATTTTTTGTATATATCAAAATTCAAAAAAATTGTTGGATCAAGGACTTCAATATCTGGTGCACTCATATTTTTCCATTTTTTTTTGATAATTTGCTATTTTTCCACATGTGCAAAATAGAGACCTTCATTTTCTATGAAAAACCTATGTTTAATAAAACAAAAAAACAAATACATAATAAAAGAAAAAAACATTAAAATTATATTCATTGGATAGCTCATTCCGAGGACTACCTGATTCCAATTGGGTTTGTGAAGATTCCTCCATTTTCATCTTCAACCTGAGCTCCGAAGTGCCAAAATTCAAGGTTTTTTTGTGTCTCGGGGGGGGATGAGGAATAAGGGGGGTTCGAATGAACCCCTAGGGGTTCGCTTGAACCCCTAAGGGTTCGTTCGAACCAGGGTTCATTTGAATCCTGGTTCATTCAAACCCCCCTTTTATAAGGGGTTTTGTTGGATTTTTTGATGGGAAAGTATTAAAAGGGTTCACCCAAACTCAGGTTCTAGCAAACCCCTAATGGGTTTGGTCGAACCAATAGGTTCGTATGAACCCCTAAAATCAAGTTTTTTTCCATGCATTCATTTTTTGTGAGCTTTCCTTCCTCACTTCAATTATAAACCACTATTGTGGCTTCACCCATTGATGATGTATGGATGCATGATGATAGTTGTATGATAATGGATATATATAAATAATATGGTAATGTAACTATATGCATGATTTTGCATGTGTTTCTTTAATGATATATGACATAATGATGTAAATGAAATATGATGCATTTTTGTTTTTGAAATTTCAAATGTGGTTATATGATGTAATGAATAGATGAATGAATGATTAATATGATGATACTTCTAATGTGCGATGTATGATTATGATAATGTTAATGAAAATGCAGCTATATAGATGAAGTTTCTTTGATATTTTTCTTAGATGATGTATGAATGATGAAATGAAATGATAAATGCTTTCTAATGTATGTAATGGAAATGATTATGTAATTACATGATAATGATGATGTTTTTGTTAATGTCAAGTATAGTCAATCCATTAATGAGAAAAGATAACATCATTTTTGAATCCTTCACCAGCTTTTGTAGCAAAATACTCTGCAGATGCAAAAGTAACATGAATGCAATAGAATTTTACCATGCAACTCTATATGCAAGCATTTTCATCTTAACAATCCATTTATCATGTTTTTTATCATCATTGAGCCTTTTAAAATGTTGAAAGTGAGTACAAGCATCAATGGTATAATGTAGACCAATGATGACCTGAGTATTACTTTCATGATTTTTGATATTGAAAGTTAACACAAGCATCTAGGTATAATTAAACTGAGCTGACGAGCATTTCTTGCATAAATAGACAAGAATCAATCATTTCAATATGTGAATTTTGAATGTCATCAATGATACTTTGTAGAGCACGTCTTGTGACCATTCACACAAAAATAATGATCAATTCACAGACAGTGGACAAATAAAATACCATTCTCCTTCCTAGCTTCTCTAGTTCAATACATCATTGAGTTGCTCCAAAGAAATGATAACAAAAATAAAAGTACAACATTTGAACATTCAAGCTGAAAGTGATAAAATCATTATTCAAAAGAGTATCATCCATCTATAGTTGTTTGGATTGATATGATTTCAGTTTTTTTGGGGTGGATGGTTGATTTCCTAAAATGCTCTGATGTTGGATGTATGTTCAATGTTGAGTTTCCCAATGATCATTGTGTTTGTCACATTTTTATACTATTGTTTATCTATTTGTTTAAGCTCAAGTTTATTGCCCCCAGTGAGTTCAAGATTTTTCCCCCAAGCTAGGGTGAGACACGAACACGTTGCCAAGATGTATAAGAATTCCTTCTATCAAATGATAAATGGAATGATGGCGAAAGTGAAATATCAAAACATGTCTCAAATAGATGGAAAAGCTAGTTTAAATCACAAGTAGCACCTATTTCCAAGTTTTCACCACATGTTTTTATTGCACTTTTTCAGACTTTATGATTTTTTTGTCTTTTTTCCTTTTCAAATTTTTTTGTATTTCTTTTTTTTTGTATTTTTTTTTTTTCTATCACCATGATGCCTGTTTGCTAGGTTTTTATCAAGGTGACCATTTCAACCATGCACTAGATGATTCAAGTGTAGAATTTCCTAAGATGGATATTGTTGATAGGTTCATCAAACAAATCCCCTTCAGGTGTAGATAGTCGATAGGCTCCAGATCCATAGACCGATATGATAAAAAAGTGACCTAGCCAGTTAGGTTCAAACTTCCCTTTCTTTTCTATCTTGTTGATTATGAGGGTTTTCTTTTAGGACCAAACCACCAACCTGAAATGTTCTAGGTTTTACCCTGTGATTGTAGCTTCTGGACATTCTTTGTTGATATGCCTTCAAATGGTTCACAATTTGTTGACGATGTTCATCCAACAGTTCCAGCTCTTGAATTCTAGACACTCTATAATCCTCATCTAAAATAATTCCCTTCAGTGACACATGGAGTAATGGTATTTCAACCTCAATAGGTAGTATGGCCTCTGATGCATATACCAAGGTAAATGGTGTAGCTCCTATAGGTGTTCTGATGCTGGTTTGGTATGCCCGGAGAGTAGGATTCAATTGAATGTGTCAATAACGTCTGACATCATTGATAGTCTTCTTCAAGATTTTCAAAATAGTTATGTTTGAATCCTCTACTTGGCCATTTCCTTGAGGATAGTACGGTGTGGAAAAACAATGTTGGATATGAAACCTCTCACACAGTTCCTAAATATCCTAATTCTTAAAAGGTCGACCATTGTCTGTGACAATGAATTGAGGAATTCCATACCTATAGATGAGGTAATTCAGTATAAAAGAAGAAATATATTTTCCATTGATTGTTATTAAGGGAATCACTTCTATCCACTTTGTAAATTACTTTGTTGTTGTGATTATGAATTTGTGTCCATTGGATGAAGATAGATTAATCTTTCCTACCAGGTCTAGTCCCCATTGACAAAAAGGCCATGTTGAAGTGAATAGTTGTAATTCTTACGTTGGTGCATGGATTAGGTTACCATGTATTTAACATTTTTCACACTTCTTAACAAACTAAAAAGACTCCTTCTCCATGTTAAGCCAGTAATACCCCAAACAGAGGAGTTTCTTTACTAAGGTTAGTCCGCTTGAATGAGCTCCACAAATACCTTCATGGACCTCACATAAAGTTGTATCAGACTCGTTATATTCTAGACACCAAAAGAGAGTACCATCTAGACCTTGATGGTAAAGTATGTCAACAATTAAGGTATGTCGTGCGGTTTGGCTAATGAAGTTGTGTTTCTAGTTTCTAGAAAAATTGGAAGGATATTGTCTTTCAGGTAAGCGTAGATCTTTCCATAAATTGAGGATTCAATGCCAACTAATTGGCATATGGTTTGAGATTCTAGATTATCATAAGCAAGGTTAGATACTTGTTCCACCATAAACTCATAATGACCTTGCTTTTTTGGCAATTGTAAGAGAGAAGCAATTGTCGCCATAGCATCTGCAGCTTTATTTTTTGCCCTGTGAATCTGTTCAAACTTGATACCACAAAGTACTTTTTGAGATAATCCACCATTTTATTATACAACATCAACTTCTCATCTTTTTTTTATATTCATCATTTACCTAATAAATGACTAGTTGTGACTCTCCATATACTTGTAGCTCTATGATTTTCCATTCAACTGCCACTTTGATGCCAATAATTAATGCTTTGTATTCTGCTACATTATTTGTACATGGAAACATGAGTCTATAGGACTTTGGGATGGTATGTCCTTGAGGTGTAACAAATAGAATTCCCGCACCCAACCCATGTTGTGTGTAGGACCCATCAAAATAAAGCCTCCATTGTTGTGTTGTCATAGTAAGAATGTCTGCATCAAGAAACTCAATGTTCATCGAATGATCATTTGGTAATGGAGCTTCAACTAACTGATCGGCTATCACTTGACCCTTGATGACTCTTCAATCCACATACTGGATATCAAATTCACTCAAGATCATGACCCACTTGGCTATTCTTCCTGTTAGAGCCGCCTTGTTGAGTAAATACTTTAACGGATCAATCTTCGCTATGAGTTTGACTATGTGGGTTAACATGTAATGCCGCAACCGCTGAGTAGCAAATACCACCGCCAAACAAGCTTTTTTTATGAAGGTGTAATTTATCTCATAACCATTCAAAGTCTTGTTGATATAATAAACAACCTGTTCCCTTCCCTCAAGATCTTCCTATGCTAATAGAGCTCCCAAGCAAATCTCAGTTGTTGCAATGTATAGTAATAAGGGTCTATCTTCTGTAGGTGGTATCAATATGGGGGGTGACATCAGATATTGTTTTATTTGATTAAAATTTGTTTCAAATCCTTGATCCCATTTGAAAGAGATATTCTTATGTAGCAAGTGATTGAAGGGGTGACTTTTATCTGCTAATTGGGAGATAAACCTCCTGATAGATTGTAGCCTACCTTGTAGAGATCGTAGTTGACTGATATTCTTCAGTGGTGGAATTTCCATTATAGCCTTGACCTTGGCAAGATCCACTTCGATACCCTTCTCTGAAACTATGTACCCTAGAAGCTTTGTTGATGTAATGTCGAACACACATTTCTTAGGATTTAATCTGACATTAAACTTCTCTAGTTTGGTAAAGATTTTTCCCAAGATCTCTAGATGTCCTTCTCTGGTCTATGACTTTGCTAATATATCATCCATTTAATCTTCCATAAAAGTATGCAGCATGTCATGGAAAATGGTGGTCATTGCACACTGATATGTGGCACCTACATTTTTCAACCCAAAGGGAATGCCATTCCAATAGAATGTTCCCCATGGACATGTGAAGATCTGGGTCTAAACCTGACATATCAAAGTAAGACCAAACAAAGTTAATGTGTCTTTTTTCAAAGAACTTGGTGAATTAAATCTTTTCTTGTGCAGTCATAGATGCTGCCAGATGTAGAGTCTTTTCTTTTTCTATTGTGCCAATATTGATAGACTATGTAGGCTCCACCAATACTGATGATCTTTCATGATATTGTTTTGGAAGGGTGTCAAATCTCCCATATTTTGGTGCCTTAGAGAGGTTTTCACCATCAGATGCATTCTTTATTTTTACTTTTTTGAGATCTAATGTTGCTATTAAATGGTTTTCACCATTAGATCCTTTATTCCTGTTTTTAATTTTGCAATTGGAAAATTTGACACCCTCCTGATTCGAAGCATCGTTATGATATTCATGAGTAGAACTAGTGTCAAGTTCATCACAAAAAAGGAAATTTACAATAGCATCATCATTCACAAAGATAGGAATATTGATAGATTCAGTTGGTTCCCAGTCGATAAGTTCAGGATGCATTAAGGGTAAAAGGTCATTAGATTGGCTAAGGTCAATCGTAGTAAGGGTTTTGATAGCAATGTCAAAGTTTTCAGTGGTGATGTCAAGGTCTATGATATTTTTTTCCTCCAAGTCATCTATCTCACTCAATATTTGTCCATCCTCACTTGAGTCATCAATATTTTGTGATCCAAATACAAGGAGTCTAGTCCCTGAGCTTTGTCCCTCCTCGTGTGTGGGTGCATACTCTTTTATGACATCAATTGGTATTTCTTTATATGATGTTTCTAATAAATAATCCCACTCATACTCATTAGAATCCGTTTTAGAGCTATCCCACATTTGAAGGATTCTTTCAACAACTCTATGAGTGTTTTCTTCTTTTGTTTCCCATGTATATCCCAGTCTTTTTTTGTCCTTCGGCTGAAGTGTGAAAGGTTGGATGGGTTCTACAATGGCTTCTTTTCTTTTTCCAATAGGTCCTTGTCCTTCATACCCCATTTTCTCTAATATTTTTTTTCCCTTTCCATATTGATGTCTTTATGCTGATAGTTGCCAATGTAGATGCTTCCTCATCTTTGTAGAGCCAATTGAGAATGGCCTTATCTTCAGATTCATCCTCTAAAGTACTTGCCTTTACAAATCTATCATTTAAAACCATGGTAGGTTGTGATGATGGTTGTATTGATGTTGATGGCTGCCCATATGATTTCGGAGATGGCAACAACTATGAAAAACAAAAAAATTGTTCAATGGAAGACTCTCCCGTTCCTTTGTCTTTTAACTAGATATTTTCTTTGAATTGTTGTGATAGAGAATCTAGTTGAGCTTCATTGTTTGATGTAGTGGAGTCAACAACACTTGTCTCTTTTGACTGGTCCTTTTTCTCAACCCATTTAGAAACAATGTTTAGTTTCCTTTCACCGTTGGATGAACTAGAAGTCCTTGCTTCCCTATTATGGGGCACAAAAGTATCTTGAGTTGTTTTATGCATGCTACAATATTGGGGATTGTTGTAGTCAACTGAAATAGTGATTTCTTTTCCATTGATAGGAAACTTTAAACACTAATGATAAGTTGAAGGTTTTGCTTGCATTTCATGAATCCAAGGAAGTCCCAAGAGTATATTATAAGTTAGCTCTCTGTCTAACACTTGGAAAACTATATTCTTCACAATTGGTCCCACTTGAATAGGCAATACAATCAATCCCTTGGAGGATCTCTCTTCTTTGTCATAGGATTTTATTGTAGTTTTCCTTCTAGCATCAATAGCGTTATCCAAATATCCTACTACACGGATTAGTTTCAAAGTGAAAATGTTCAAACCAGCTCCACCATCTATTAAGACACACTTTAACTGGTGTTTATGGATTAAAACTTCAATATGAAGGGAAGCATTGTGCAGATGAGTAAGTGATACATCATCTTGTTCAGAAAATGATAGGCAGTGAGGTGTGGTTAAGTGTCCCACCTTAGCCTAGAATTGACAAACATCCAGATTATGAGGTACTGTTGTGGCCACAAGAGCTTGTTCCAAAACCTCCTTATGAGATTGTAATATTTTAAGGAGTTCTGAAATTGATATTTTTGTTGGTATTTTTTGTAGTTGATCAACTATGGTGTACTGATTCGAAGGAGTAGCAATGGTTTTAGATGAAACTCCTTTCAATATTACCTTGGATTTCCCCCTTGTCACGTTGACTGGTTGATGATCTTGGTTTTCCCTATTTTTTTATGACATTAATCTGATTGATTGATGGGACCATGTTTGGATCATATTTAATGTTATGATATCATTGATTCCAACATTATCAGTTCTATTATCAATGGTATCATTCTTCTCAACCGTAGAAATACAATGAATAGTGTTTTCATAAACGTAGTTTACAATCTTGCCTTTACTGTTTGCAAAAGAAGTTTCTCCCTTTTCATAATTTGGTAAAGGATTTTTAAATGCACTATGATCATTGTTCATTTGATGTCCTAAAAATATCTTCCTGTTGTCAATCAAATCTTGTACTAGATGTTTCAACTACATACAATCATTCATTTTATGTCCTTTGTTCTTATGAAAGTCACAATAGTCTACTTCATTCCACCATGATGGTTTTACTTTTGGTTCCCAATTTCTTGCTTTAGGTAATGTGATAATTCCATGTGCAAGAAGTTCTCTCATTGTTGATTCTAATGTTTTCCCCAATGGTATGAATCTTCTTCGATTTGATGGTTTTTGATATGATTGTGGTTTAGATTCTCCATTTTTTAGATTGTTATTTTGATTGACATTTTGATTGATGTTTTGATCATTATTTTGATTGGTCTTTGCAGTTGTTTCCGTCAAGTTAAATACTGGTTTCATGTTTTGTGTTTCATTTGCAACATCATTTTTACTAGTATTTCTATTATTTTTCCAAAACTTGGTTTTATCATTGTTTTTGTAGTGATTTGAGGAGTTTGTATTGTTTGATCTGTCATTGTAATGTTTTATTACTCCTCTTTTGACCAAGGGTTCTTCGATCTTGAGTATGTTTTCAATTACTTTCTCAAATGTAGGGGGGCATTATAATCCAAGCCTGTAGCTCATGTCATCAGTTAGATTGTCAATGAACAGTTCCATCTTTGCCTCTTTAGTATGGAATGAGGATATCTAGCAAACAACCTTCACCATCATTTTAGAAATGAGAGGAATGTTTCACCTTTCTTTTTTTTGTATTGTAAAGGTCCTTTATTGTTATCTCATGTTGAATATTATAGGAAAATTGTGAGATAAACCTGTTGACTAGTTCTTCAAAAGTTTGAATTCCTAGTTGTAATTTAGAGAACCATTCCATACATTGACCTCCTAAGATCCTTGGAAATAACCTCATTAGATGAGTTTCCTCTTGTGCAAATTCTAAACTCATGGTTCTAAATTCCCTCACATGATCAATTGGATCCGTTTTACCATTGTACTTGTCATATTTTTGGAATTCGCAATGTCTAGGAAATGGTATCATGTCCACACTTGGATCAAAAGGATAAGAAAAAATGTCCTATAATGAGTACCTTTTTGTGGTTCCTTTTTGCATATCTTGAAGTTGTTGTTGCAAGTTTTTCATTTGATGTGTTAGGACATTCACTTGATCTGTGTTTTGTGTGTTTTGTGTTTCAGTTTCAGCTGCTTTAGGTGCTTCTTTTAGTTGATTGATGTCAAAGTCCTTTGGAATTTTTTCACCTAGTTCAGCTAGCATTAAAAGGTATTTTTCCATATCTTGTTCTAAAAAAATTTCCATAAATTTATGGAAATTGGATCAAAAGGATAAGAACAAATGTCCTGTAATGAGTACCTTTTTGTGGTTCCTTTTTGCATATCTTGAAGTTGTTGTTGCAATTTTTGCATTTGATGTGTCAGGAAACTCACTTGATCTGTGTTTTGTGTGTTTTGAGTTTCAGTTTCAGCTGCTTTAGGTGCTTCTTTTAGTTAATTGATGTCAAAGTCCTTTGGAAGTTTTGCACCTAGTTCAACTAGCATTAAAAGGTATTTTTCCATATCTTGTTCTAAAACTTTTTCCATAAATTTATGGAACTTAGGATCTTGTTCTGTTGTTTGGATATCCTCTTGGGTTATTTCATTTGCATCATTTTGGTTGAATCTTTGAAAGGGATTTTCTTTATCCATGGTATTTGGTGTTTCAATTTATTTTTCTCTAAGTTTCTATCTTTGTAACCTTGTCAAAATTGCCATACAAGTGTTGTTATTTTCACTAAACTTTGATCTTTTTGTTTGGGTGAGTGCCAATGGTATTAACTTAAGTTGAATAGAATGATAAATTCTATTGATGAAGACTAAGTTAAAAATATGATTATTTTGTTTCGTTTCGTGATTGTAGGATGATTGATCCTAATAATGAAACTTAACATGATAATCAAAAGTTGTGTTCGGTGATTAGGAACTTTAAAATTGTAAGATATTGGTTTAATTTGAAAGAATTTGACTTGCAAGTTCCTATTTTTCCAAGTTTAAGACACTGGTTGGACTAAGAAAATGTTTTCGTTCTGATAAAAATCTAGATTTTGATATTAACTGTCTCACTAATGGGAAAATAGCTCTCTGGTTTTTCATTCTATGGATGTGCTATAACAGACCTTAGATGCACTAAAACAAACTATGCATGCACTGGAAGATAGGGTGTATGTGCTATTAGACAAGGTAGACGTGCTAAAACAGAGGGTGGTTGTGCCAAGATACTGGTAAGTTATGGTGAGAGACTATGCAGATGCACTGTAAGATAAGACAAATGTGTTGAAATAGTGTTTGTATGCTCTATTTGGATGATAGATGTGCTAAAAGACTGGATGTATACACTAAAACAAAGGTTGGTTGCGCTAAACTAGAATTTGTCAGTATGTTCACAGTTTTGTCTATTTGTTCTAGTTTTTCTCAGTAAGATGATTAATTCTAGGGTGTAATTTTCTGACCAAATGAATATTTTGGAAGGTTTTTTTGCTTGAAAATATCATATTTTGATGATCTAATTGGATGATACCTTTGAAAATACTAACTTCACACACAAAAGCTAGATTGTAAACAGTTGTTTCAAATTCTATGTATTAAACATGTAGTGAGTGTTCTAGAATCAGGTCTGATTCTTTCAATTTCCACAAGTTTGAAAAAAATAAAGACGATTCAAGCACTTTTCTAATTGTCAAGTAGGTCACTTAGAATATCACAGCCCACAGCTTGCAACTATGTTAGCTTGCATAGCCCTGTCACCCCCAAGAGGGCACGCGTGTTTTTTCCTTTCCCGAGGCTTAACCAAAGTCAAATCCTCCACTTTGGCCAGGGTCTCTGATAGTTATATGGTGAGTGTCTTGGGGGAAGATTCTTCCCTCCCCTTGCACCATGATATAAAAAGTGTTCAGAAACTAACATGGTTGGATTCTACACTAAAGTTCGTAGATAGGGTATCTGCTCGAAGCGGAAAATGATAAACTCCCTTAGGAGACCTCCCAATCTTTAGAACAAATATTTTTGGGATGGTTATCTTGCACACTTCCATTGAATTGTGGGTTTCCCAAAATTCACTTTTGATTATAGTGGGTTGGAAAACCTAGCTTTTTTTATCCCCACTTAGGTCGTTCCTATAGGGTGAGTACTTTTTCCCACTACAACAGGACTTCTAAAGGATTAAATAAAGTAGGATAGCAAGTCTATCATTTTGATCACCCAGTTAAGGGGAGAGCATAAGCCTATTGCTTTCGTAACACAGAGAACATGGGGTTCAAACTAGTTGATTAATTAAGCTAGATTCACTATCTTAACCAAAGGAAAGATAATAATCAAATTAAAATTCATGCAAACATTATTAGTAATTTGCAAGTTTTTTTCTTTGACAAGTGTATTTTACACCTGGAACACAAAAAATAGTGATTAGTCCTCATATTTTTAAAATTCTGCTAAAATACTTAGATGTGACACAATAGTTGTCAGATGCACTAAAACATAATGTAAATGTGCTATAATAATAGTTGTATTCACTATAAAAATTGATGGATGCGCCAAAATAAAAGATCTATGTGCTAAAAGAAAACCCCCTGTCTGATGAAACAAAAATTCAGATGCGCTAAAACAAATTGTGGATGCATTGGAAGATTTTTTTAATGTGCCAGAACAGTGCTTGGATGCGCTAGAAAATTTGTCGTATGCACCACAAAAACTCTTGATCGCATTAAAACAAAACATGTTAGAAGCCTACAAGCGTACTTTTCAAAAAAAGATGTTAAAAATGGGGTTTTTGGGCCCCACGGTGGGCACCAATTTATGTGTGAGTAAAATGTGAGTAAATGATAATCAATACAATCAATAAGACATTATATCAATAGATTTAAACAAAGATTAATCTAATTTAAGCAAGAATCTACTGAAAGCATCGTATTGCTCTCTATCTCCAAAGATTTATTAAATCACGGGGCTCTCAGATTTTGATTGCATTGTTAAATGATATGCAAGCTATATGATGTAAAAAAAGCTATGATACTGATTGTCGATAATTAAAGCTATATGTTGTGATATAATAATGGAAACTATATTAAGATGCAATCTATGATGAAAGACATGATTATAAACTAAATCATATGCTATTTGCTAAAATACTTGATTGCTCAATTGATATTTCTGCAAAGTAAGATTTCACAAAGTTGGGGATCCATTTCCTATAGAAAGGTTGTATTTATAGATTCCTGGCAGCACATTTGTGAAGGGGCAGCAAAGCAAAGTTTTGGATTTGATCTAAAGGATTGAATGGTGAAGGATTAAGAAGCCTGAGCTAATTATGGAGATTGTTCCTCCCCACAAAAACATTCAACCAGAGGATAGGAAGAATCAATGGAAGAAGATGAAGAAGTTTGCCTACAAATTTGTCTCCAATTTGTCTCCAAATTTGCCCGTGAAGGTTGAGATGAATTAAATTAGACATTTCATATCTAATTTGGTAGGTGGATATGATTATCTGTAGAATATATTTCAATTGAATATTTAGATTTATTCAATTTAGGAAAAGAAGATATTTAATTTAATAAAACAAACTATAGAAGTCTATGCTTATTAAATAAATATGGAAGAAATATGATAATTAAATAAAACAAAGTATGAAACTTTTTTATTTAATTTAGATGAAATGATGTGATTAAGATGGAAGATTATTATAGAAGAATTCGATAATTAAATAAAACAAAGTAGTAAATTCATTTATTTAATTAAGAGGAAATAATATAATGAAGATAGAATAATTAAATGTGAACTATATAAATAAATATTTCTATTTATTTAATAGTAGAGGAATTAAAGGTTAATTAATCAAATAAATTGTATTTAATTAATTAAATTATTCAGACCATTTTAGGTGTATACAATGTACAACATGCAAAATGAGAAAATTATGGCTAGTTTTTTCTGAAAGATTGACCTTGCTATTCTAGACTTGTAAATTTTGTGTAGAATTACAAATTTTAGAACTTGAATTCTAAATTGGAAGTTTATTGAATTTTAGACTTGAGTGAAATTTTTGCAAGTTGAAAATATACAATCAAACTCTAAATCTTTAATTTCAAGTATGTTAGAGATTGGACTTGATTCATATTTTGTAGGTTGTAAATAAGTAATTGGACTCCAATGTTTGAATTGCAAATTTTTTTAGTGTTCAAACCCGAGTTTCATCTGTATAGATCTCATTTATATGGAATCAAAATATGAAGCCCAAATTAAAGTATGTTAGAGTTTGAACTTGATTCAATTTTTTTGTAGGTTGTAAATATGTATTCAAAGCCCAAAGTCTGGTATAATTCCAATGGGGTTCAAGCTTTGGGTTGAATTTTATAGAGTTGTAGATATATAATTAGAACTTCAAGTATGAAGTGTAAAATAATTAATTTTGGGCTTGAGTTAAATTTTTCCAAGTTTTAGGTATGTAATTGGACCCTAAAGTCTAAAATTAAAACTAATGGATCATTCTAGAACTCCACATTAGTCTAGGGTGGAGGAACCATTTGGATAGGAGAGACCTCATAAAGAAGTCAAGAAAGTGGGTGATGGTAATATTTAGCTTTAAGTTACATAAGGGATCTCCTTCATCTTAATCTATTGAATTTTGAAGGATCCATGGAGGGATTTGAGGTAGAGTCTTGGCTATTGGCTCTTAATCATTGCTTCATCACATGCAACATTATGAGAATAACATGAAGGATTAGCCAGTAATTATCCAACATCATGGTTATGATTATACTTGGAAGGAATAAGAGGAGTAGAAATAGAATCTAGAAATATAAAATATCATTTGGGAGACCTTTGAAGACAGACTATGTGATTTTGATCATTTTTAGAACTTTATGTAGCACAATGTAAACAAGTTTATTGAACTCCAATAGTTTAGAATAATAGTGGATAAGTATAAGAATATTTTATTTGAATTGAAGTTTATTTAGGTTTTATAGAAGATGAGAAGTTTCTTGTAAAAAATTGTGATGGGTTTGAAATCTTTTTGTTAATATTTTTTGCCATCTCTAGCCAAAAATAAGTTTTTTAGAAGGTTTTAAAGGTGTAAAAAAGTGTATTTTAAAAGTTGTAAGTCATATTTCACAAAATATTTTATGAAGAATTAGGTTCCAAGGTATAAAAGGGAAAAACAAATTTCATTTTTGTTCTATCTTCTTGTTGGATTTCTTGTTGAAAAATTCCTTTTGAGGTTTTATGGCAATTAGCATGAGAGGAGTATGGGTTTTCTATTGCTTGGAATTGAAGAAGTCCAAGGAAGCTCATGACATCATGCAAGACTATAAATTGGTTATTTGAATGATCACCCACATTGTAGAAGTGTTGTAAGTTTTCATGTCATGTTGGAAAAGTAGGGAGTGTGGATATGCCACATTTCAAGGAGGTTGTATATGTCACAAGCCTTCATATTTCTCATATATGTTGAAACTCTTGTGTGTTTGTTGTTATAACTTTCCAAGTATGCTTCTATTACTAGGGATTTATATGTAATAAAATATTTCATGGATTTTCTATGAAGTTTGGTAGGGTTTTTTTAGTTCCTTAAAGTGTTTGAGTTAAGGAAATGTACGAGAAGTTTAAGAGGACTTTGATATATTTAATCCTTTTTAAACAAGGTAGAATCCCTAGAGGTATTTTTATGAGGTATTATCCATCATAGTGGGAGGTGCTTAAGAATGATTCATGCCAATTCAAGTAACCATGTACTATCACAAAGTGCAAAGACAATGAGGTCAAACTCTAAGTAGGGTTTATAGCAAATTAATGGTAATACTTCTTGTTTTCAAGTTTTATTTATATCTAAAATTGGCATGCTCGTTGTTTTCATAGTGATGCTATTAATATTAACTGGTAAAAAAAGTTGTAGGGTAGTTAGGATTTTAGGATGAGCTTGAGACGACTAAGCATAGTCAAGAGACCTAATAGCAGTTCACAAGATCAAGACATCTAAACATTAGCATATGGGTTAGGTGAGATTAATAAGGTATATTATGGACAATATCAATATCCCTCACAAGGAAAGCACTATATAGAGATCTAAATATCAGTTCAACCCATACATCAAGAGAATAGTGATAGTTGACAATTCACAAAGGCTTCTATATCACAAGGTTTAACAAGATTTTTTATGGCAAATGAAGATAACCTATACATGCTATTTTATAGTCATGGTACATACATTGGAGAATTTTAGTGATCAAACCTTGAGGAAAATATTTAAAGTTTCATAAATCGGTATGTTTCAAGCATGAGAAGGTGAGAAGGAATTGCAATGTGTAACACCCCTCCATTTTGGCTCTTTTGTTTGGCAGTGTTTTTCTTTGTTTATGTTGTGACTTTGGAACTTGGTTACTTTTGACCGCTATCTGTTAAGCGATGTAAACATTATATTTTGATGTGATGGTATTTTATTTAGATGTTATCATTATGGCATGTTTTGAATTAGCATAGCCAATTTTTAATTAAAAATGCCTTATGCTTTAATTATATTGTTGTTGTTAGACTCGTCAGTTTTAAAGTCTGTATTGGTGAAGGGGACAGAATTGTATCACTCGCTTGCGAGCGCCCTACGATTCCGAGATTTCCGCTTCACGGTGTGTTTTATTATATATATATATATATATATATATATATGCATGTTCGATGTACTCTTTGTTCGTAGGTTGACAGGTACATGACATCGACTCCACCTGGTTCACAGATTTGAGCGTGTCCATTGACCAACAGTAATTGATTGGGAGATAGTAGCTAGGTTTTTCGTGCCAAGTCGTCACCCTAGTCATAGTGTGTCGTTGGGTTGTTGTCGGGTTAGTTGTTTTAATTTGGTCCATTTCACCTTGAGTATTTATTTAATTTCAAATTATAAAGGTTATTAAGTGACGGGTGTAGTTAAAATGATGTTTAAATGTATCTAGTTGCAATGTTGAATTGTTATTTATGTTATTCATTAATTTGATTTAATTAATAAAATTAGATTTAGTTTATTGACTAAGTAGATTAATGGGGATAAAATTATTTAAGTTAGTTGTTTTGACATTATGGGATATTTAGATTTAAATTAAGATAAAAATGAAAATGTGTTTTAAATTTCATTTTTTTGAAAATTATAGATAAAATTAATTCTTTGCAAACTTGGAATTCTTTTGTTTAAAAGAAAATTTGAAAATGCATGAGATTTCATATAGAAAGAAAAATTGTTTTAAATTTAAAAAAAAGGGAAATATCTCCAATTTTGCAATGAATTTAGTGGGTGGGGATATTTTAGGGGTTCGACCAAAATTGGAGAAACTCTATTTGAGCAATTGCTATTTCATATAATTTTTCAATTTTGGAATTTGGTGGAGAAAAAGATTGGCTGTGGCTTTGTTCTTGGATTTTGAAGAAGTCTTTGGATTTGGAAGAAGCAAAGTGGATTCCTTGGTTGAGCTGGAATAAAAAAAACAGGATTTGAAAGCACCATTTTTGGAGTTCTTCAAGCTTTGGAGGAAAAATCAGGTTCTTTGTTTTGTTTTTGTTTCATTTTGAAAAGAGTTTAAATTTGGTTATAGTGTTGAAAAATTTCTAAATGTTGTTTGAGTTTCAATGGGAAACCCATCTCAAAATCTTGTTTTAAATTTGAAAAGAAAGAAAAAGCACTGTTAAAATCTTGAGAAAGATTTGGAATTTTTGTAGAAAACTCAATCTCTTCAAACAGAAATTTTGGCAAAATATTTGATCTTAAGAATTTATATTTGCTGGGTGTGTTGTTTGTGTGAGGAAAATTTGTTCAATTTAGTTGAAATCTGAGGAATCTATATATATATTTTTGAATTTAAATGTCTAGTAAAAATAAAAGAATATGTGTCTTTCTTTCTGGGAAATCTACCTAGAACAGGGCACTGCGTTTTTTTTATTAAATACTATTTAAAATTAAAAAAATGATATTTTTGTATCTAGTGTGGGTTGGGGAAGCCAGCCCCACCGCCGCCCAGCCCTAGGGGAGGGGGGCTGTGTGCTTCGCACACAGGCCACGCCCCAAAGGGAGGCAGACTGTGTGCTCCGCACACAGGTCGCACCCCAAAGGGAGGCGGACTGTGTGCGTAGCACACAGGCCGCCGCCCATGGGGGAGGTGGGTTGTGTGCATAGCACATAGGCTGCCGCCGATGAGTGGGGCCTACGTGCTTTATTTAGGGCTTTGGTTCTTTTTTTAAATTCATTTTTTTTGTTTTATTTTTATTTATTTATTTTATATATATTTCATATTATATATATATATATTATATATTATAATATGTATATATTAAATATATATATTATATATTATAATATGTATATATTATATATATAATATATAATTTAATTTAAATAAATATTTTATTTTATTATTTAAATATATATATGAAATATATATATATGTTAAATAATAAGGTATTAATTTTAATTAATTGGATTATAATAATAATAATTTTATTGGTGACATATTTAAATGATGTTTAAATATTTTAAATAGGAATTTTTAAAATGATTATTGTGTTATTATAGTTGAAATGGAATTGGCATTATAATAAATAATTTTATTTAAAAAGATTACTTTAATCATTATGTAGCATTGAACAAATGAAATTAAACTGTTAGCTTTTTAAATTCCTAAATGTTGTCAAGGTGATTTGATCTACCTTGAGTATGTGCACATAATGTTAATTATTTACTTATTTTCATGTACTATGTCAGTGTTTGGCTTGGGTTTAGGAAACCCTAACATTAGTTAATTGAGTTGCCTGAAATGCCTTTTTAAGTGATGTTTTCGTTCATTCTCCATGTTGGGAAATTGAGTCAATTGTACACGTAAGTCTTCTAGATGGCGTTTTATTTTGGGGTTGTTGTATTATGTTGTCAACCTCTATTTTTCCTTGGGAAGTGTGTATAGTGGTATCTTATTGTCTTAGATGGTTTTCTCGAACGGGGATGGTTTGTGCCTCCTTTGGATTAGGAGTGGCTTATGTGGTTTGTGCCTCCTTTGGAAGGAGTGGATTATGTACTTTTTTTTCCTCCAGTGTTTGGAGTGAGTTTCCTTTTTTTGTTGCCTCCTTGGATTGGAGAGGTCGTCTTATCTAGTTTACCCATTGGATTGTGGTTTTGTACCGTGTATGTTGTCGATAGGAGAGTGGCTCTTTGTGGGGGTCCATCACACAAAGGGGCGCCAGGGTAACTCACATAGGGTTTTAAATAAGTGATAACTTAAAAAGAATTAATGAAAAACTCTTAGACTAATTAAGATAATTAATGCCTCTCTCATGACTCATTCACTTTTAAGGTTTGAGATGAGACGAGAAGCACAGTTTGTATGAGGGTCTGACGGCTGGTATTGTTGAGTCAGGATAACCCAAGGTGGGGGTTCAGTTGCCTAAGAAAATTGAGCCAGGGTAACTCATAGCAAATGTTGTGTGACACTCTCTCTATGTCAACCAGAAGTCAGTTGTTGTACTACGTAAATGATCCTTGTTCTCTGGAAGCATTGTAACCATTGTGTTAAGTGATAATGTGTTTGTATTCAATTTAGTTCAATTATGTGTTAGCTTGTGTCTAGTGGTAGATGGCCTTGTTTAGGAATTTCTAGTTACTATCTCCTAGCACGGGGGGTGAACCTTCGGGTATCACATGGTTGGGTGGAACATGCACCTTAATCCGTTGGGTCGCCTTCTTGTTCGTGTGGACGAGATTTCTAGTTGGAGAGCTCGTGGGATCCAATATCTTTTCATGCTTTATTCATTTCATTTAATATTGTAATTTTATTACCCCTCATTGTTATCGAGGTGGAAGTTGTAATATGTAATCATGCTTACTGGATTTATCTCATTCGGGGAATGAGTGTTGTAATCATGTTGTAAATTATATTATTGGAATCAAGTGGTATCTCATATTCTTTGATGCAAATTATTATGTATGGAATGCATGTGAACTTAATTGTTAAGTAATTAAATGTTATGGTTTTAATTCATGTTTCTTGTTTGGGTTTAAGTAACTCAGTCTTGTAACCTTAGGGGTTGTTGGCAATTGGTTAGTGAACTTGCATGTTAATTGTTCTTAAACAAAACAAAAAAAATTGGTTCGTTTGTGTAGTAAATTGCAACTTCCCCTAGGGTTGTGTGGCGGGGCGTTACACATGGTATCAGAGCCCGGGTTTAAACACTAGGTACTCTGGGATGATGTGGAACCCATTAAGCTGTTAGTTGTGTAGGTTATACTCTGGGCACTCTGAGCCATGTTGTTGACCTAGGTGTTTTGTTCATTAGTTTATGTTTTCCTTTTTGGGTTGATCTCACTTGTCTACCCAGAAGTTGTTGTTACGTGGTGTAGGTCCAATGGTGCAGGAAACTAGTGGAAAGGATAGGATCCTCAGTGTAGTGTATAATGCACCGATATCCTTCCTACTGGAAGAATGCATTATGGACAATTGTGTAGTGTGTGAATTTGGTGTGTTGTGTGTGGTGGACGACAAACAGCTTTGTTGTTATGTCTGCCCCTTGCATGTCTTATTGTGCTTTACCTCATTGTGCAAGTGATTTCCTAATTGACCTTATGTGGTTTTGGAGTTGTTTTTGCTTGTTATATTGTTTTGAAATTATGAAATATGGTAATAGAAAATGAATGATCATGTGGTTAGTTCATAGAGATTTGTGCTTGCTCTCATATGGTTGATGCATTTGTGTGAAAGTGATTGTGTGATGATGAAACCATGATTGCATTTGTGCCTAGGTTAGAACTATAAATATCTCTTGTCTTCTCTCTCTTTCCATTGGTTTAACGAAGATGCCTGTCCTTGAGTGTGTGGTGTATTGAAACCCATGGTATGTTGTATCTTATGAGAAAATTATTATGTATTCATGAAGGTTGTTTTATTAGATCAAACCTTGGGTAAAGGACCTAAGTCCTCAAGTTGCATTCATAATCATGGAAAATGTATAATATGAATAGAAAAAATTGTTTTGCAGTAAGTAAAATTTTAGAGAAAAGGGATTAGTGAAACCATTGCATGATAATGATAATTGCATAATAGGTGCATCTTGTTGGTGAGGCCTATAGTCCCCAACTTTATTGTTGAGTCTTAAGAAATCATGTAGATGTTAAATTATTGTACCTGGATTCAGAAAGCAAAATGTTAAATGAATGTTGAAGTGATAATGTTGCATACCTTGTCTTGAGTAAACATTGTAATGATATCGCGTTATGTGTGGCCTTGTGATGATTCTCGATGATGTGTACGGGTGCATATGTGTATTATGTATGTTAATCCATGGTTATGTGTTTTGGAGATTTGTTTGGTGGTTGCTTCACCATGTTGATTTGTGTAGGTTGGCAATGTACTTGGTTGGGTTGATTATACCACAGGTTGTTGTTTTTATGTTGAGATATGGAGTGGTTCAATTTTTGAGCCATTGATTATGTGTGATTTTATTGAGTTTGTACTAGGGGTATTGGCAGGCTTCCAGGAGTAAGCCTGACCCTAGGGGGGAGGATGTAACACCCCTCCATTTTGGCTCTTTTCTTCAGCAGTGTTTTTATTTGTTTATGTTGTGACTTTGGAACTTGGTTACTTTTGACCGCTATCTGTTAAGCGATGTAAACATTATATTTTGATGTGATAGTATTTTATTTAGATTTTATCATTATGGCATGTTTTGAATTAGCATAGCCAATGTTTAATTAAAAATTCCTTATGCTTTAATTATATTGTTGTTGTTAGACTCATCATTTTTAAAGTCTGTATTGGTGAAGGGGACGGGATTGTATCACTCGCTTGCGAGCACCCTACGATTCCGAGATTTTTGCTTCATGGTGTGTTTTATTATATATATGCATGTTTGATGTACTATTTGTTCACAGGTTGACAAGTACATGACATCGACTCCACCTGGTTCACAGGTTTGAGCGTGTCCATTGACCAACGGTAATCAATTGGGAGATAGTAGCTAGGTTTTCTGTGCCAAGTCATCACCCTAGTCATAGTGTGTCGTTGGGTTGTTGTCGGGTTAGTTGTTTTAATTTGGTCCATTTCACCTTGAGTATTTATTTAATTTCAAATTATAAAGGTTATTAAGTGACGGGTGTAGTTAAAATGATGTTTAAATGTATCTAGTTGCAATGTTGAATTGTTATTTATTTTATTGATTAATTTGATTTAACTAATAAAATTAGATTTAGTTTATTGACTAAGTAGATTAATGGGGATAAAATGATTTAAGTTAGTTGTTTTGACATTATGGGATATTTAGATTTAAATTAAGATAAAAATGAAAATGTGTTTTAAATTTCATTTTTTTGAAAATTATAGATAAAATTAATTCTTTGCAAACTTGGAATTCTTTTGTTTTATAGAAATTTTGAAAATGCATGAGATTTCATATAGAAAGCAAAATTGTTTTAAATTAAAAAAAAAAGGGAAATATCTCCAATTTTGCAATGAATTTAGTGGGTGGGGATATTTTAGGGGTTTGACCAAAATTGGGGAAACTCTATTTGAGCAGTTGCTATTTCATATAATTTTTCAATTTTGGAATTTGGTGGAGAAAAAGATTGGTTGTGGCTTTGTTCTTGGATTTTGAAGAAGTCTTTGGATTTGGAAGAAGCAAAGTGGATTCCTTGGTTGAGCTGGAATCAAAAAAATAGGATTTGAAAGCACCATTTTTGGAGTTCTTCAAGCTTTGGAGGAAAAATCAGGTTCTTCTTTGTTTTGTTTTTGTTTCATTTTGAAAAGAGTTTAAATCTGGTTATAGTGTTGAAAATTTTCTAAATGTTGTTTGAGTTTCAATGGAAAACCCATGTCAAAATCTTGTTTTAAATTTGAAAAGAAAGAAAAACCACTATTAAAATCTTGAGAAAGATTTGGAATTTTTGTAGAAAACTCAATCTCTTCAAACAGAAATTTTGGCAAAATATTTGATCTTAAGAATTTATATTTGTTGGGTATGTTGTTTATGTGAGGAAAATTTGTTCAATTTAGTTGAAATATGAGGAATATATATATATATATATATATATATTCGAATTTAAATGTTGGTAAAAATAAAAGAATTTGTGTCTTTCTTTCTGGGAAATCTGCCCAGAACAGGGCACTGCATTTTTTTATTGAATACTATTTAAAATTAAAAAAATGATATTTTTGTATGTAGTGTGGGGTGGGGAAGCCAACCCCACCACCGCCCAGCCCCAGGGGAGGCGGGCTGTGTGTTTCGCACACAGGCCGCGCCCCAAAGGGAGGTGGACTGTCTGCTTCACACACAGGCCGCGGCCCATGGGGGAGGTAGACTATGTGCTTAGGACACAGGCCGCCGCCCATGGGGGAGGCGGGCTATGTGCATAGCACACAGGCTACCGCCAGTGCGTGGGGCCTGCGCGCCCTATTTAGGGCTTTGGTTCTTTTTTCAAATTCATTTTTTTGGTTTTATTTTTATTTATTTATTTTATATATATTTCATATTATATATATATACTATATATTATAATATGTATATATTATATATATATGTATAATTATATTATATTATATATATATTATATATTATATATATAATATAATTTAATTTAATTAAATATTTTATTTTATTATTTAAATATATATATATTATATATATATATGAAATATATATATGTTAAATAATAAGGTATTAATCTTAATTAATTGGATTATAATAATAATAATTTTATTGGTGACATATTTAAATGATGTTTAAATATTTTAAATAGGAATTTTTAAAATGATTATTGCGTTATTATAGTTGAAATGGAATTGGCATTATAATAAATAATTTTATTTAAAAAGATTATTTTAATCATTATGTAGCATTGAACAAATGAAATTAAATTGTTAGCTTTTTAAATTCCTAAATGTTGTCAAGGTGATTTGATCTACCTTGACTATGTGCAAATAATGTTAATTATTTACTTGATTTCATGTACTATGTCAATATTTGGCTTGGGTTTAGGAAACCCTAACATTAGTTAATTGAGTTGCCTGAAATGCCTTTTTAAGTGATGTTTTCGTTCATTCTCCATGTTGGGAAATTGAGTCAATTGTACACGTAAGTCTTCTAGATGGGATTTTATTTTGGGGTTGTCGTATTATGTTGTCAACCTTTGTTTTTCCTTGGGATGTGTGTATAGTGGTATCTTGTTGTCTTAGCCAGTTTTCTCAAACAGGGATGGTTTGTGCCTCCTTTGGATTAGGAGTGGCTTATGTGGTTTGTGCCTCCTTTGGAAGGAGTGGATTGTGTACTTTTGTTTCCTCCAGTGTTTGGAGTGAGTTTCCTTTGTTCGTTGCCTCCTTGGATTGGAGAGGCCGTCTTATCTAGTTTACCCATTGGATTGTGGTTTTGTATGGTGTATGTTGTCAATAGGAGAGTGGCTCTTTGTGGGGGTCCATCACACAAAGGGGCACCAGGGAAACTCACATAGGGTTTTAAATAAGTGATAACTTAAAAAGAATTAATGAAAAACTCTTAGACTAATTAGGATAATTAATGCCTCTCTCATGACTCATTCGCTTTTAAGGTTTGAGATGAGACGAGAAGCACAGTTTGTATGAGGTTCCAGTGGCTGGTAGAGTTGAGCTAGGATAACCCAAGGTGGGGGTTCAGTTGCCTAAGACAGTTGAGCCAGGGTAACTCATAGCAAATATTGTGTGACACTCTCTCTATGTCAACCAGAAGTTAGTTGTTGTACTGCGTAAATGATCCTTGTTCTCTGGAAGCATTGTAACCATTGTGTTAAGTGATAATGTGTTTGTATTCAATTCAGTTCAGTTATGTGTTAGCTTGTGTCTACTGGTAGATGGCCTTGTTTAGGAATTCCTGGTTACTATCTCCTAGCACGGGGGGTGAGCCTTCGGGTATCACATGGTTGGGTGGAACGTGCACCTTAATCCGTTGGGTCACCTTCTTGTTCGTGTGGACGAGATTTCTAGTTGGAGAGCTCGTGGGATCCAATATCTTTTCATGCTTTATTCATTTCATTTAATATTGTAATTTTATTACCCCTCATTGTTATCGAGGTGGAAGTTGTAATATGTAATCATGCTTATTGGATTTATCTCATTCGGGGAATGAGTGTTGTAATCATGTTCTAAATTATATTATTGGAATCAAGCGGTATCTCATATTGTTTGATGCAAATTATTATGTATGAAATGTATGTGAACTTAATTGTTAAGTAATTAAATGTTATGGTTTTAATTCATGTTTCTTGTTTGGGTTTAAGTAACTCAGTCTCGTAACCTTAGGGGTTGTTGGCAATTGGTTAGTGAACTTTCATGTTAATTGTTCTTAAATAAAATAAAAAATTAGTTCGTTTGTGTAGTAAATTGCAACTTCCCCTAGGGTTGCGTGGCGGGGCGTTACACAATGAGTTGGCTTGTGATAATCCAAGAGATATGAGTACAACATTCTTGGGAATAGAGTTTGAATGGATTCCTATATCTTATTTTTGTGAACTAAGACTAGTTAATTCCTTGAAAAAAAAGAACATGAACACAACACTCAAGAGGTTCATACAAAAAATTCTTAAGAGATTGAAAGTGTTCACATTGAATGTGAATTTGTGAGACAATAGATTGACATGGAGGAGTACATTAAAAAGGGAGTTCATAAATTTGTATCAAAGTGACAAAGAGAAACAATGCCAATCCTATGAATCAAAAAGCATCAAAATATGGTGGAGTACATAGTGTATCCATAGAATTCAATGATTAAAAATTAGTCATGGAAATTATCAAATGATGGTTAATAGCATATGAATAAGGTACATTCTTGTGAACATTTATAAGTCATGGCACAAAGAGATATAGTGGACAGTTCTTAAGTTTTTGTAAGAAGTTGACATAGTTAGAGTTTGTTATAAGGGTATCTTACCCAAGCATCTTGCATAGTAAGAGGTCTCATGAATAGCAAAGCACAATGGAAAGACTTGTTTTAGGCAATAACATCACAAGTATAACATAAGCTTATGTTGCTAAGTTACATGTATTAAATGGAGCTATGAAAACCATAGAAGGCTTCAAAGGTTTAGAAAACATGAAAACACCAGTTAAGATCATCTATAACAATAATATGAGGGCTGCAAAGTTTTGAAAAGGCATGATGAATATTGTAAGGAATGATAAATTGTAAAACCCCATCCTGCAACCTAGAGGACGATGCAACACAGCGAAAGCACAACTATTTTTTTTTTTAATGTATAACAAGACAAGTAAAGTATCCTACTCTAACCACATACATCCTCTAGGCTACGCAACATGTCTACATGTAAACTCATTACTTATAAAATTTAAACCAACCATAGCATATGAATATTAAACCCAAGATACAACATACAACAAAGCATTAAACCATTGCAAGATAAATCTAACACATAGAAATGTATTGAACATATTTCCACAGACACAACACCACATAACATTCCATACGGGTTGATGCAAGAAGTTGGGTACACAAAAAACTCAAAAAGTGGAAATGTTTTTGCTGTTTTTCAGAATTTGTCACACTTGGACTGAAAATTTGATGCACTTCCACAATGAATCTTAAAAAAAGTCAGTAATATGAAATTTTGAATTTTGAATCTAGTTTCCAAATATGTAAATTATTAAAATACCCAGTTTATAGAAATTAAATTTTGATAAAGATCTATAAAAACCACTTTTTTAAAGTCCCTGTTTTTTAACCATACCAAGCAGGTGTACGGACAACACTTTTTGACCCAAATAAAATTATTTTGCTAATTATTTTTAGGAAAAGAGAGCTAACAACATGAAGTTTGGGCTGGATTTTTTTTTGTAATTTTTGATTGAATATATTTTTTTTTATTAATTTTTTATTGGCCTTAATTGATGTTTTTTCAAATCAACGTGTACGGACAACATAATTGGACCTAAACAAAACATTTTTTGACTCTTTTTTTTTTCATTGTGTAGAGAATTGTCTGAAGTTTGGGACCATATAATTTTTTTTACAAGAAACTTAACCAATACAAAGTTATTAAAAAACCAAAAAAACCTGATCTTTCAAGTTTAAGGCCTAGTTTGCTTAGAAATTAATTTAAAAATAACAAACTTAATCCAATTTTAACAAAAATTATATATCTAGAAAGTAGACATTGTGTTCTCTAATGGGTTTTAATTTTATAGACTAATTCAGAAAAAAAGTTCATCATCTATGTTGTCAAAGTTGGACATTTTTTTCAGTTTGCCTTAGTTTTTTAGTTGCAGGTCAAAAGCTAAGGCTCGGATTGCCAAGCCTTTCCCGAGCCTAAAACCGGGGCTAGATTTGGTTTGGGAGATCAACTTTTAAATAACGCGTATGCGTTATAGAAACGCGTACGCGTTATTTAAATAAAACGCGTACGCGTTTCATAACGCATACGCGTTATGTTTTGCCCGTTGGCAGAAAGCAACGCGTACGCGTTACTGAACGCGTACGCGTTTTAAAAATATAACGCGTACGCGTTTCATAACGCGTACGCGTTTGTATAATAGCCGTTTTTCCCTAATTTGAAAAATACTGTTAAAACACGATTTTTTTACAGCATTCTTTTTCTGCAGTACGGACCTAAAGTGTCATTTTCTGCGTTTTTTATTGCAGATTTGTCTTGTGCAGGGCATATTCTATTCAAATTGTTGGAAGAGTAAAAGTGCAAGTTAAATTTTCTGAAGTGGAATCAAGTGCAAAAATATTTTACAAGAAGATTTGGAAAAAGTGAATTTTTGGATGTACTCATGATGATTTTGTACTTCAGAATTTATAGAAAAAATAATCTTCATAGTACATAGTTTTATTTGAATATTTGAAGGAGGGGGAAATTTTAAAATAGATTTCTTGAATTATTGTTTTTGTCATCAAAGAGGGTTTGGTAACCATGGGTGATAAAAAAAGACAAAGAAAAAGATGTAGGAAGGTAATGACACCCGAAGAAATTCAAGCAAATAAAAATAAAGAGGCAAAAAGACAAAGGGAAAGGAGACAAAGGATTCATCAAATGAAATATTTGGAAGCATCTAGTTCTAAGAATGTCGAAGAGGAAGCCATGAATGATGAAATCAATGTAGATGATGCAAATGTGGAGATGGTGAATATGGAAGAAAATGCAACTATAGAGACAAATCCAAATGTGCCTTCAACTTCAACTTTGAATAATATGCAAATAACTTTGGGTGTGTCTTCAAATCCACCTCCCAATGATATGGAAAATGTACCTATTCAAACAATCTATCCAGGTATGTCTTCAAACCCAAGTTTTTATAATATTGATATTGCTTGTTTAGAAGAAGTTGGATACACAATTGATGAGATTAATAATACTAGGGTTGAAACAATACATAAACAAGAAAATGATGAAATTATATCTTATGAGAATGTAAATGAGAATGAAATCCCTAATATTGATGAAAATGAGAATGAAATCCCTTTTACATTTGAAAATGAAAATGAAACCCCTTGTGTGAATGAAAATGAAACTCCATCTATGGATGAAGTTGAAAATGTTTTTTTAACAATTGAAACAAATGTGTTAAATAACCTTCGTGGTAAAGTTTCTTCAAGACAAATTAGAAATTATGGAAATAAAATATATAAAATGTTTTTTTATAGAAAGAAATTAGGATTCCAATGTCAACTCATGGTGCAATTGATGAGAATGTTTAAAATGAGAAAAGTGATGAAAAAATTAGGTGTTTTTGTAAAACCAAAAAAGAAAGATGATTCAGTAGAACAAGTCATATCTAGTGTTGCTAATGCTATTGATGTTATTGGTAAGAAAAGTCGATCAAAAGATAAGAATGGCTCGCCGTGCAATAACAACTGCTCTAGTTGATAAAACAACTTCAAATAAAAGAATGTTAAGTAAGATTAGTAAATGTATAAACTTAAATCCTAGAACTTTGATAAGAGCTGCTAAAAGAAGAGAAAGTATTGAAAAAGATCCTATTAATCAATGTTGGAGTTTTAGTGGTAGACTCCCAAGATCAGACATGAAATTAACTAATGAAATTAAATCTTTAATCGAAAAATTTTGGTATGATAATACAAGAGTATCACCTAACATTAGAGATGTCTTAAAATTAAGGGTGGGTTCCAAAATTCGTGAACCTCATCCAAAGCATCTCTTAGATATGACTCAAACTGAATTATATAAAAAAAATTTAGATGCTTCAATCTTACCATTGAATATTAGCATAAGTCAAAGATCATTTGAAAAGTGTAAACCTTGGTATGTTAGAATTAATAAGCAACGAATCTCTTGTTGTTGTAAGACTCATGTACAATTTCATTATTATTATGATATATTTCGATATATACGATGCACTTTGCATGCTAACCAAATTATGCAGGACATTTGTGGTATTACTATGCCACCTGAAAGAATCAAAGATTTTATAGCAGGTTTGTTTTGTAATCCCTCTTTAAATGGAAACTCATTTTTTTTAAAAGGATGCATATCTGGAGAATGCGATAGATGTGGTAACTTTTCATTATTAGGAGAATGTATGCATGAAAGTAGTTTAGATGAATTTGGAAAACAATTAGTGGATGTAAAAAAATTTAAAAATATTGAGTATTCTTCAAAAGATGGTAAAATTGGAAGACGTGTTGAGCTAATTGTGGAAAAAGTTAGTGTGCATACTTTTATTACTGAATTTAAAGATAAGTTTGTACCTAAATATGTTCAACACTCTCAGAATGCTCATTGGCTTGATAATCAATTTCTTATTAAAAACACATTTCCAATTGGAACTATATTGTCAATTGTTGATTTTGCTGAAAATTATACTCTTGCTCCACAAGAAGAAATCAATCACAATATTATAATTCAGTGCAAGTAGC
The DNA here is from genome assembly GCA_007258455.2 of Sequoia sempervirens. NCBI lineage: Eukaryota > Viridiplantae > Streptophyta > Pinopsida > Cupressales > Cupressaceae > Sequoia > Sequoia sempervirens. The sequence goes on along the minus strand of VDFB02004725.1, from coordinate 14,898 downwards.
TATATTTGTTCACATTGTTTATAGACATGCTGAAGATAGTACAGAAGATAATAGAAATTTTGAAAGAGTACCATTTTTATGTAAGTGATAATCGATTACATTCATCTGAGTTTGTACAATATTGTTTTGATATATTTAATAAAAATTTAAAAGAGAGAGGAATTCAAATACTAGAACATCTCATATGGTCAGATAATTGCACGGGTCAATTCAAAAATGCTAGAATGTTTTATTGGCTATGTAGAGTTCATAAGGAAAATAATATCCAACACATATGGAGTTTTTTTGAAGCTGGTCATGGTAAGGGAGAACACGATGGAGCAGGTGCATGTGTAAAAAGAGCTCTTGCTAGAGAGCAACTAAAATTTGAGGATGCTGCAAAATTTAGAAATGCACGTGCAATTGTAGATTGGTGCAATACCAAATTATCTACAAGAACAAGTGAGAAATCAATAATTCGACGCTTCTTTTGGTTAGTTGAAGAAAATGATATTTTTTCTCGACAGGATTGTGAAACAATTAATGGAAGTGCAAAATGGCATTCATTTAAGAGTTCGAATGCAAACACATGGACAATATGGACAAGGGAGTTGGCATGCTATTGTCAATTTTGTATTGTAGGTGATTGGCAGGCATGTGAAAATATGGAATGGGTTGAACAATGGCAACAAAGAGCTTTAACGCCTACATTGACACATGTTCAACATGAAATGACAATTGAAGATAATCAAGTGTTCGCATCAGATGATTATGATCGTGTTTCAGATCTTGTACAAGAAGGTACATTATTTATTGAGTTGAATTTTGTATGTATGCATGTTTATATGAGTTAAATATAAGTCACTTTTTATTGAATTTTGTATTTATTTTTGTAGGACATGTGTATGTTGTTGTTGCACCTCAAGGGAATGAAGAGCAGATAGAGTATTGGTTGGCTAGATGTGTTGAGAGAAAACATAAGTTGGTACATACTAGAGTAGATGATGACAACTTTGAGTATCCAACTGGTTCAGTGGTTGTTGTTGGCACCTGGCTTCGAAAATATTTGATGAGAAAGAATGGCTTGACATTTGAAGATTATGAAAGACACAAGAAAATTATGCATTATTCACATTTGATTTTGGCAACCAATATAAAACTAGTTAGATATCAAGGGAGGCCTGCTAATAAAGTTTTATGGACAATTTCAATGGATGATCACGAGACAATCATAGATGCATTAAAAAAAAGAGAGGATGCAGATGGTACAATAGAGTAAATAAATATTGGTAAGCATATCTAGTCGTATATATATTTAATTGATATATATATATATTTGTCTTTAATCATTTCCTAATTAAAGTTTTATATCATTTTTTGTTTCAGGTCTCCCAAAATTAGATGCTTTACAAAAAAGAGAGGAGATGCACATATATTACAATGGAATTTCAATCTAGAGACTGGTAACTATATATAGTTCTAGATACATTTAATTGATACTTTATAATTGATTTCATATCCCCTTAAGCCATTCTCTTAAAACCCCTTAAGTCATCCTCTTATGTACCATTAATCCATCCTTTTGCAGCCCCTTAAGTCATTCTATCAACTACCATTAATCCATCCTCTTAGGACCTTGTAATCCATACCCTCATATATCTACCCTTAATTTGTCCACTTGCATCCACTTAAGTCACTCACTCAACACCTCTTAATTCATCCTCTTAGGACCCCTCAATCAATATCCTCATATATCTACCCTTAATCCATCCACTTGCATCCCCTTAAGTCACTCTCTCAACACCCCTTAATCCACTTTAACTCATTTTAGGGTTTAGGGTTTATGGTTTAACTCATTCTATCAACTCCCCTTAATCCACCCTCTTGCATCACTTTAACTTATTCTCTCAACTCCCCTTAATCCACCCTCTTACATCACTTTAACTCATTTTAGGGTTTAGGGTTTAGGGTTTAACTCATTCTATCAACTCCCCTTAATCCACCCTCTTGCATCCCCTTAATCCACCCTCTTATGTAAGTTTAACTCATTTTAGGGTTTAGGGTTTAGGGTTTAACTCATTCTATCAACTCCCCTTAATCCACTCTCTTGCATCCCCTTAATCCACCCTCTTATGTAATTTTAACTCATTTTAGGGTTTAGGGTTTAGGGTTTAACTCATTCTATCAACTCCCCTTAATCCACCCTCTTGCATCCCCTTAATCCACCCTCTTGCATCACTTTAACTCATTTTAGGGTTTAGGTTTAGGGTTTAACTCATTCTATCAACTCCTTAATCCACCCTCTTGCATCCCCTTAATCCACCCCTCTTACATCACTTTAACTCATTTTAGGGTTTAGGTTTTAGTTTAACTCATTCTATCAACTCCCCTTAATCCCCCCTCTTGCATCCCCTTAATCCACCTCTCTTAAGTTTAACTCATTCTATCAACTCCCCTTAATCCACCCTCTTACATCACTTTAACTCAATTTCTTTAACTCATTCTATAACTCCAACTCCCCCTTAATCCACCCTCTTGCATCACTTTAACTCATTTATCAACTCCCCTTAATCCACCCTCTTGCATCACTTTAACTCATTCTCTCAACTCCCCTTTAATCCACCTCTGTGCATCACTTTAACTCTCATATTCTCTCAACTCCCCTTAATCCACCCCTCTTACATCACTTCCTTAACTCAGATATCAACTCCTCTTAATCCACCCTCTTACATCACTTTAACTCATTTTATCAACTCCCCTTAATCCAACCTCTTGCATCCCCTTAATCCACTCTCTTACGTCACTTTAACTCATTTTATGAACTCCCCTTAATCCACCCTCTTGCATCCCTTCAACTCATTCTATTGGCTCCCCTTAATCTACCCTCTTGCATCCCCTTAATCCACTCTCTTACATCCTTTCAACTCATTCTCTCAACTCCCTTTAATCCACCCTCTTACATCACTTTAACTCATTTTATCAACTCCCTTAATCCACTCTCTACGCCGCTTTTAACTCATTTTATGAACTCCCCTTTAATCCCACCCTTTGCATCCCTTTTAACTCATTCTATCAGCTCCCCCTAATCTACCCTCTTGCATCCCCTTAATCCACTCTTCTACATCCTTTCAACTCATATTCCCTCTCAACTCCCCTTTAATCCAATTCCTCTACATCACTTTAACTCATTTTATGAACTCCTTTAATCCACCCTCTGTTTTAACTCATTTTATGAACTCCCCTTAATCCACCCTTTTGCATCCCTTTAACTCATTCTATCAGCTCCCCTTAATCTACCCTCTTGCATCCCCTTAATCCACTCTCTTACATCCTTTCAACTCATTCTCTCAACTCCCCCTTAATCCACCCTCTTACATCACTTTAACTCATTTTATGAACTCCCCTTAATCCACCCTCTTGCATCTCTTCAACTCATTCTATTGGCTCCCCTTAATCTACCCTCTTGCATCCCCTTAATCCACTCTCTTACATATTTTCAACTCATTCTCTCAACTCCCCCTTAATCCACCCTCTTACATCACTTTAACTCATTTTATCAACTCCCCTTAATCCACCCTCTTGTATCCCCTTAATCCACTCTCTTACATCCCTTTAACTCTTATTTTATGAACTCTTTAATCCACCTCTGTATCCTTTCAACTCATTCTATCAACTCCCCTTAATCCACCTTCTTGCATCACTTTAACTCATTCTCTCAACTCCCCTTAATCCACCCTCTTACATCACTTTAACTCGTATTATCAACTCCCCTTAATCCACCCTCTTACATCACTTTAACTCATTTTATCAACTCCCCTTAATCCACTCTCTTACGCCACTTTAACTCATTTTATGAACTCCCCTTAATCCACCCTCTTGCATCCCTTCAACTCATTCTATTGGCTCCCCTTAATCTACCCTCTTGCATCCCCTTAATCCAATTTTCATCCTTTCTCAACTCATTCTCAACTCCCTTTAATCCACCTCTACATCACTTCTTAACTCATTTTATCAACCTCTTAATCCACCCCTCTTCATCCCTCTAATCCAACTCTCTTAGGTCCCCTTAATCCATCCTATACAACATCATTTGAATTTGTATGGAATTTACTATATGCAGTTCTTTTCTTGCATGAATTTTTACTTAAATGACTCGTAAAAATTGTAGTTACTTACATTAATTATTTTTGCAAGTTCTCATCAATTCGGTCTACAATGTGATTGTTGAACTGAAAACTATTTTATCTGGAGACTATGTAAATATCAATTTTTGGTATTCACCTAAAAGTTGATAAGCTTTAATTGTATCTACATGCACATATATGTTTCATCATGTTATATAGTTGTACATTAAACTTCTTGATGTACATTATATATGTTTGTTCGATGTCACTTTTTAAATATCTTATTCAAATTGTATAGATTATACATATTTCATGTGTCTTCTATTTACCACATTTTATATAATTATTCAATTGTATAGATTATACATTAAATATACATAAAAGGAGATGGTTTTTTGTTTATTGATTCAGATATTTGCTATGTAATTGGAAAATAGTTAGAATTACTTGCCCTTAATTTATTATGAATATGATTTAAGAAACTATTTAAGGAATGTTTTAATTTGTCACCTAACCATCTGATAAGTTATATATATATATATTTGAAATTTGATTCTAGATAAGAATTATTATATAGTGCATGTATTACTTGAAAATTTGATAAAATATAAATATATAGATATGTATATAAATGCATATAATTATGAAAATGAACATAACATGATCTCATAATTGACTGCATATATAATCATCATATTAAAGTCAACTGATATAAATAAACACACATATATGATAATAACATGTTCAAAATAAAACTAGAGATCTACATAGTCCATAAAATTTATATGTCAAGTCCAACACATATATTGAAATGAAACTAGAGGTTTGTAGTCCATAAAATATAAAACTATCTAACTCTCAGGCTGATCGGTCAAATCAAGTCTCCTCTTTGTTCCACGTTGACTAGATGTACCTGCATCATGCTGTAAAAGAGTTCAAGAAACTCGAAATTAGATTTAAATTTATTTAGAAATTTTGATATAATTAAACATATTTAAAATTGAAAATATAAACTTTTAGATAAAAAAAACTAATTAAATATCGACTAAATATATTAAAAATGATTTCTAGTATGCATAAATTACCATATGGTCATGTGAATCAACTGGCACATTTTCTTCAACAGGTAACATAACTGTCTGTTGAGAAGATGGAAATGCCTGATCCACTATATCCTGCATATTCATATAAAGCAAACAATATGTGAAAACCTTGAATATATATATATATATATATATATATAAAATGTTCGTAAAATTTGTATAGGAGATTTAAAGTAAAGTTTACAACCTCGAATGATATGACCTCATGATCACGCACCTGAGATTGCCCATGAATAGATGTCAATGATGTCTCAGGTGCGCGGCCCGCCATGGTTATCTCATCAAATCCCTACATATAGATGTACAACAGTTCATATAGATCATTCACACATGTGTATATAAATGTAAAAATTAAATTAGATCTATGATGTGTATTTAATTTAAACTTAACAAACTTTTGAAAGCACACACCTGAGCTGATGATGTCTCAGGCGCGCTCACCACTGTAACTTGTGGCTCATCAATACTAGGAATAGTATGACTTCCCTGCATCTAGATATAATATATCAATTCACACATGTGTACAAATTCAAATTAAATTATATATATATGGACACACAAATTATTTAATATATTTTGGTTCAAGTACCTGTTGAAAAGGTGAGCCCAAATCTACAGCACTCGACATATACACACGATGATGATATTGAGTTTCGGGCATCACGTCATCATGTGTCTATACACCAAACACAAAATTATTGAATTAATATTATATTATATATATAGTTTGATGTTATATTATTTACATGAATTTTTTACATTTCAAACTTGAATTAAATTTAAGTTCAAAAGATGAACATACCTGTGTGGGACGATCCTCAGAATATAGTAAATTTAGGTATGATCCCGCCCCAGATGCATGTGCCTCACCTGAAGTGGATGTCTCAGTATCCCTATAGCCCGAGCCTCCATGCTCTGTATTGGCCACTTCAGTGGCCGCGTGTGTAGTCTGCTAATGAGATGTCCTGAAAGTGAACTCAATGCTCCTAGTGTAGATAACATGGTTTGTTGCTGAAATGCAGCGGGAATACCAGGAGAAGGAGGAGGAACAAGAGGCGCAACTGGAGCACGTCGCTGAGGATCGACACGTGCTCCTAGTCTATGTTGGGGCATGCCACGCCCAGCTCCCTGAAATGACCTCATATCAAAATAGTTGGGTTTTTTACCCAACTCAAACTCAGCCCATAACTTTCTCAAAAAATATAAGGGCACCTCACTGTTGCCATGTGGTGGAGTATCAAACACCATCCACCATCTCTCCCAAAAATTTGCAGCTATCTGCGGGTGCCTACACCATAAAATTGAAATTCTTTTTTTTGTGGGTGGTATTGGTTCGTTTGTTTGGGGGTTCACAAAATATTGGCACATAGCTTGTTTAGTGATTTTTAGGTTATTGATTTCTTTATATGACAACCCATCTGCATAGAATTGTCTCCTCTCTTCTCTCCATTGATGGAACCTATCTAGGTCCGCATCGATAGATCGAACAAAATCGACAATAGTTTGCATCGTAGATGCAAACCGTGCGAGATGAGGAGGGATTCTAGTCTCATTTTTTATGAGATCTATGTTCCCTTGAATCACAACTAAGTTGGCTCGAATATTATCTCTGAGTTGATTTTGGTCAAATGGAGGAGGGGGTGGGGGGTTAGGTGGTGGAGAATGTGGAGGTGACTGAGGCATATCCTCATGTGGTGGGGTGGGGTGTGCACCAGGATCTATAGGAATTTCTGGATTAGGCATGAAATCCTCTAAAGTGAAAAGTGGATCCATGGACGAGAAATGATATGGCAACTGCATGTTAAACAATTAAAAAATATATATCAACAAACTAATTAAATAATGCACACAATTTCAAAGTTATTTAAAAATCACATTGAACATGCACAAATTCAAAATATATTTCATTTATAACATTAAAATTCAATTTATAACATTAAAAAATCATAGCATTACAAATTCATATTATAAATGAGAGTTGAATAGAAACCGATAGTCACTTAAGAACTATAAATGAGAGTTGAATAAAAACAGAAGGTTAGTAGAACAAGTGATGAAAAATATTGAAAATCATTGAAGACAATTCATAAATCAATCATGACAAATTCCATATAGGGATAGTAATTAAGATACGTTGAATTATTATCCAAGTGACTCCTACAATACCTATTTTTTATAAGTTTTAAGTTGCTCTCTTGGAACCTATGGTTTGTAATTCGTGTACAAATTAGAGTTAGGGTTGGGGTGAGGGTTAGGGATAAGTTTAGGGTTAGGCTTAAGATTGGAGTTAGGGTTAGGGTTATAGATAATTAGGGTTAGGGATAAGGTGAGGGTTAGGCTTAATATTGGGGTTAGGGTTAGGGTTAGAGCTAGAGTTAGAATTAGGGTTAGGTTTGGGTTAAAATTAGAGTTATTTTTTGGGCATAGATTTAGCGTTATGGTTAGGAAAAGGGTAAAAATTAGAGTTACAATTGGGGTTAAAGTTAAAACATGAGTTAGGGTTGAGAATAGGGTTTAGGTTAGGGTAAGAGTAAGAACTAGAGTTAGTTTTGGGGTTAGGGTTATGGTTATGGTTAGAGCTAGGGTTAAAATTATGGTTAGGGTTAAGGTTAGAGATAAAATTACATGGTTAAGGTTAGGGTTATGATTAGAGATTGAGTTAGGGTTAGGGTTAGTGTTTAAGGTTGGGTTAGGGTTAGTGGTAAATCAAACTTAGGTGTATAAAGTTTTTTAGCTTACTTTTTATCTCCCTATTCTTCACTTTCTATATTCCTTGCTCATTTCTTGTAGATGGAACTTCTTACCATATTGAAACATTTTTCAAAAGATAAGGCTTCTCTCATATATTTTCATTGATTCAAATATTTTTCTATTAATCTATATTGTTTCTCCTTAATAGATTATTCCTAAGGGATGAGGGGAATGGTTTCAAATTCTTCTTCATCTTCCTATAAAACATGGGGTTTTAGGAATTCAAAAGGGTGTCACATGTTGCTCTACTATTTTTTTTTGTTGATTTTTCCCTCCTTTTGGGATTTTTTATGATTAAATATTCAACCAACTTCCTAGAATTAGCCCATTTGACTCCTTTAGCCTTGATTTAGAATTTGAAAATTCTTTTAGAAGAATTCCTCTTTTTCTCCTTACCCTTTTTTCAATAAAATTTTATGATATCCTAAAATATTTCTTATTTCTCATTGGACTTACGAAAATAAATTAGGGAAATGACTATAATATTTAAGTATGTTATGAGTGCCCTAGTTATGGGGCCACTAGTGTAATAAAGAATGTAATTTTAAAGTGGCATTGATAAAAAGGTTTGTACATGTAGGTTTATTTTGGAGCTATAGTATTCCCTAAAATGGGAATATCAACTGCAAAATCATAAGATAAAGTAGGAATATAATTGATTACTTTTTAAAAAGCCTAAAGATCAAACCCACTTGATGTCATTGAAGATCCACCACCAATGAAGCTCAAATGTTATCCCTATGTGATATTGCTCATTCAATTGAAGGTGTTTCATCCTCTAACATGAGATCTATGAGGTTTTCATCCCTCAATCTCTTGCAAATCTATGAGTTTTTATCCACATATCTAGATTCTTGAAAACAAGTGATCACAAGAAGTTTTGGTTAGGGTTTTTTTGTGTATATTTCATATATGTCTTTCAATCCCATGTTTCAACTATTTATACCCTTGATAAGATTGCAAAATCTACAACAATGGCCTTCATCTCAAAACTAGTACAAAATGGGGATTGATCATACCTATTGAGCATCATTTCCCCTTGAATCATACTTGAATTTGTGCCTATGTGTGCAAAAATATGCTCAAGAGGCATGGAAGAATGCCCCTTGAAAACTACAATTATCCTCAACAATAATGACAAGTGGTCCCTTAGTGTTTGAAAATTTACCTCATTAATGGTAGTTAAAGTTGTCTTCTTTCTTTGCATAGTTGAGTGAAAACGTAGAACCACATCCTCATTATTAAATGAAAATTTTGTTGTTATGATCTAACCCTTATAGAAGATGCATCATCAACTTGTGCATTAATGGTTATTTGGTCACACAAGAAGGTAAATGGAGACAAATAGTAAAAAGGGTAGGAGTGTCAAAGTTTGAGTGTTGAGGATAACCCATGAATCATGTCATATGTTGGAGTTCAAGGTTCAGAAGAGATGCATGTTGGCAAGAGGAATTCTAACTCTTCAATGAGAGTTTATGAAGAAGCAAGGTTTGGTTGAGCAGTATGACAATATGAGAAACCCAAAGTCCTTATGGAAGAGGTAACAATGTGAGGAATGGTTGAAGGGCATGATTGGATGGGGAAGTTTGATACTCAAATGGAGATAGAAGAGAAATAAAAATTGGGAGAAAATTCATACCTCAAAATGGAAGACTTCACAACTCTAATTGATAACATAGACATAGAAGACTAGCCATGCCTTTATAATTATAAATTTTGGGGATCTTAGGTAAATTCATGGGGGGAGTGATTGGGAAGAATGCATACCTAAGATTGGATCTCATGAGATGCTAGAGTTAAAAAAAATGGGACTTTTGGTTCACAACATAAATTGTAGAAAAATGAGACATGGCAGTGACAAGCGAGATCAAGATGTGACAACTAAATGGTGGCTTACAAGTGGTGAGTGCAAGATAGCAATACAAATAGCCAAGACAAATCAAAGGGTGGTGGAAAGCAACAAGATGGTGTGTGATGGTCAAGAAACTTTCAAAAGTTGTCAAACTGGTTACATAAACTAGTGGGGCTTGTCATCACTCTGTGATGGTGACAAGGGGTGGAGAAGCCTCACAACCCTGTTTAAATTTTATTTTTTATTTTTAAAATTAAAACTTTTAGTTTTATAAAAAAATAGTTTTTTTTAATTTTTTAAACATTTTTAATAAAATAAAATAAAAAATTGTATTGTGTCTATGTAGAGGTCATACAACCTCTCCAAAGAAAATATTTTTTCCTGTCACCATAACTTTGTCTAAATTGGATAAATGTTCTTTTCATTTGTATGTTCTTAGCCCTTATGGATACAATGACAAGGTATATTCCATATAGGGATAGTAATTAAGATACATTGAATTATTATCCAAGTGACTCCTACAATAGCTATTTTTTATAAGTTTTAAGTTGCTCTCTTGGAACCTATGGTTTGTAATTCGTGTACAAATTAGAGTTAGGGTTGGGGTTAGGGTTAGGGATAAGTTTAGGGTTAGGCTTAAGATTGGAGTTAGGGTTAGGGTTATAGATAATTAGGGTTAGGGTTAGGGTTAGGGATAAGGTGAGGGTTAGGCTTAATATTGGGGTTAGGGTTAGGGTTAGAGTTAGAATTAGGGTTAGGTTTGGGTTAAAATTAGAGTTATTTTTTGGGCATAGGTTTAGGGTTATGGTTAGGAAAAGGGTAAAAATTAGAGTTACAATTGGGGTTAAGGTTAAAACATGAATTAGGGTTGAGGATAGTGTTCAGGTTAGTGTAAGAGTAAGAATTAGAGTTAGTTTTGGGGTTAGGGTTATGGTTAAGGTTAGAGCTAGGGTTAAAATTATGGTTAGGGTTAAGGTTAGAGATAAAATTACATGGTTAAGGTTAGGTTTATGATTAGAGGTTGAGTTAGGGTTAGGGTTAGTGTTTGGGTTAAAATTAGATTAAGGGTTATGGATAGGGTAACAATAAGAATTGGAGTTATGGTGGGGATTAGGGTTATGGTGAAGGTTAGTGTTAGGGTTAAGATTAGGGTTTGGGTTATCCTATATTAACCTAATTCCAATATTAACCCTAATTATAATGAAAAAACTAATTCTAAATGTAACCTAAGGGGAGAGAGGTCTCTAAGAGGTTTCTAGTATTACGTTTTAGGGTTTAGATTTCTAAGTTATGTCCAATTTAAGTTTAGATAAAATATGGTTTTCAATTTACAATTTAACGTTATTTATTTTTTAAATGCAATTTAAAACTATTAAAAATTGAAATAAAACGCATTAAACAAAAAAAACTTAAATATTAATTCAAAAACAAAAAAACAAGATACAAAGCAAAAAAGGGCAGAAATCAACTAACCTGGAGGTCTCAGAGGTCAAGTGTGTTGACGGGAGGAGCGAGCAACAGCCTCCAAACGCGTACGCGCTCTTGCTTGACTTCTGTTAATTCCCCAAAAATAGTGGATAAAATGAAAAGCCAGCAGTTTATTTAAAAAAATAAATACTTTTCGATAGCGATGCGGCGTTCCGAAGCATAAAATCGCGTTATAAGCGTCGCAGCGTTTAAAACGATGCAGCGTTTTAAAACAAGTTGATAGCACTTATCGCGTTTGTAACGCGTACGTGTTTTATAACGCGTACGCGTTTTAGACTCGTATACCCGTTCCTAAGCGCGTACGCGTTCGGATTTAGGTTCGGGTACCCGTTCCGTAACGCGTAAGCATTTTTTTAAAACGCGTACGCGTTTTGTGCGAAATTTTTTTTGTTGCCCAAAATTTCCCCTCTTCGTGTACTCAACTTCTTGCTTTTACCCATACACCATTAAATCTAATAATGAATAGATCAGAAATATTATTACAACTACACCACAAAGGTTCACCTTGATACAAATGAGGTACTACAATTATACATAATGATCCACAGTTACAATGAAGAAAGAGAAGAACAACTCCAGAGAACTACACGAGCTCCTTGAACAAGAAGATCTCTCCATCACAAATAGGAAGAGAACTCAACAGTGAAAAAGCATGCCACCCAACCATATGGTACCCGTAGGCCCAGCCCCCGTACTAGGAGATAGTAAAAGGTAACCAAGACAATCCTACTACCTCTAGACATAGGCTATATACGAAATACTCACAATACAGGTAAACAAGAATAATGGTCACATTGCTTCCAGAATCACAGAATCAAGTACAACCACAATACAATAAACCGATTGTTGTGATAGGAGTGTCATCACAATGGTTAAATTGACTCCCACACGAGTTGTCCTGGGACCACTTTGTGTCCCGGCCCTCGTTGAAAGCCACTCCCCTATTGACAACACATAACTCAAACTACCTGCCAAGGATAGATAATGCACTAAGAACTGCCAACAATAACCAATACACCTCAAAAGGCAACACATCCCTACGGATGTCCAATACTGAATCCAAAACGTGCAATACCCAAAGAAATCTCAAAGGATGAACAATGGACACAACAACCCTTTCATAATTTTACAACCTCTAGAAGACTTACACTTTCTCAACAACAAATATTCCCCCAATTCATAATTATAGAAATACATGTAATTAAAATCACTACCATTCAGATTTCCTAAATCCAATAGATCAATATCTCATAATTAAAATACATCGTTTAAGCTTAATTCTAATTAATAAATCAACAATGAAATAAGAACTAAATATTTAACTTTCAGTTTCACAATTACTCAAACTAGTTAACTCAATTCCACAATTAAAATAATCAATCATTTTAAGTTAACCATTTGTGCTTGCATGCACTTAAAGCAATAAAATCCATCTAAATTAATACCCTTTTATATATATATATATATATATATATATATATATAATCTAATTACATAATCCAATTCAAACAATCACACTGAATGAAATAAATCATTTAAACTATAATTCTATTTTCAATAAAAATAAGAAACCAAAACTAATTGTTTAACTTCAATTTACTCAATCACACATAATAATAAACATCAATTCTTTTTGATAAAATATTTCATATTAATATATCTAAATTATGCATGTGCATGCACCTATTTGAAAATACATATAAATATTTATATTTAAATATATTATTTAAATATTCTAAAATTATATGCAAATTTTCCAATATATATATTTTAAATAAATATATATATAAATTTATATTTTTCAAACAATATTAAGCATAAAACCAGTTTGTTGCGACTTTAATAACTTTCGATTTCGGATCTGGGTTTCTCTGAAATTTTTATTGAAGGTGCGCCACCAAGTCTTTGAACACATAAAAAAAAATCAGCCATACTTAGTTCATAAATTTTTAGTTATAATTAATTTAGTAACCCTCTTTCTCTATTATTTTTTTTTACAATTTTCTACAGGAAAGATTCACAAATTTACAGAGGTTTCCTAAATTCTCAAATATTTTCTTTTGAATTATCTATTGTGTTAAAAATAATTTCCTACAAAGATCTAAATCTAATTTATCATTTTCTACAGAGAAGAATAATGATAAATTTGACACAGAGGATTACAAATTCCTACAGTTTCAATTCCATTTTCACAGAGGCTCTAAGATATTTCTATAATTTCCTTTAGCATAAATCTATTTCAAATAATCAATTTACACAGAGGATCTAAATTGTTTTCTACAGAGGTTCAATTTTCACGACAATCTTTTAAAAACAAAAGCTTCTACAATAATGAAAACCTCTTCTAATCTTTTCCAATTTGCATTAAAATAATTAAATAACTCTTTCAAATCAAAATTCACAAAAACAATTAAGGAACCTATTCCAGAAGAACTATTGCCTCAAGAAATTTTGTCGAGCTTCTTTGTAGCTTCAATTTTCTAATGTAGCCAAAGCTTCCTCCAGTGCAATTGCCTCTTTCCAGAAAACACAACAAATACCACAGCCAAGAATTCTACACAAAGATCCACAATTTCCTCAGTAAAATTTTCAACAAAACAAAAACTCTTTTCGTGAAACAACTTTCTTCTCTTTTTCCAATATTTCCTCTGAGAATCAATTTACAACAATAAGATAACCAATTTCTAACTCACAGTTATCCCAACAAAATATATTTTCCCTCAACAACCCCAGATATTTTCCAACCTCATGCATTTAAAATAAAATAAAACAATTAATATATTTCCACAAATTTAAATAATCTTATTTATTTAATTCCCATATAATTTAATAATTAAAAGTTTTTAATAACATAACTAAATTAAATTTATTTATTTATTTATTCTAAAGTCTTCACAACAATAATTCAATTAATTAAATATTTAAATCAAATACACATTTAATCTACCAAATTAAACTTGCACAATAATAAAATACCTAAAACAACAATGATAAGGCTAAGACCAAAACTCAAATTGACGACACACTATACTAGGGTAAAGGTATGACTAGGTAGCCCGTTACTATCTCCCAATAATATTGTTGAGTAGTGGATATGCTCAGACCTGTGAATCCAAGTGGAGCTGATGTCATGTACCTGTTCACCCAAACATACAAATTAAAGTACACATTCATAATAGCTGAGGCACTAGGAAAGGAACTCTAGCAATCGTATCTCATTCTCGTATGTCCCCATATATTCAATGGTACGATGCCGCCCTTTCCACCTATCCTCACAACATGCTACTGCATCACTTAACTACTCAATAAATTTTTGCATCATAATAATAACAAAACAATGTGCATCATACTCACAAAAGTACCATCAAAAGCTCTTGTTTCATCTTCCTCTTCAGATTCTTTAGCTAGAATACCTACACATCCCAAGTGAGAACGGAGGGGCACTACATAAATTATAACAAGCTTGAAGAAGACAACTTTCATCATATGTAAAATCTTGTCACATTATGGAATACTTGGCCTCTAGTAGTGAGTTTTCTATATAATATATTTAGGTGAATCCAAGCTAGATTATATAAGGTTTGAGAAAAGTAATGATGGC
>VDFB02004724.1:0-19547 GCA_007258455.2 Sequoia sempervirens | reverse complement strand
ATATTGATGTCAACCAATTTGATACCATGGTGGGATACCTCACTACACCTCACCATGTCAATTTTTCTGATCAAGATTACTTGTCACCCAAGACCAACCATAATGATGCATTACACATCAAGACTTTCATCCATAAACACAAGGTTAGAAGAGTTTTAGTAGATGGCTGAGCAAGATTGAACATATGCTCCTTAAAATTGGTCAAGGATCTAATATTTTCTGATGCATGTGTGGACCCTACAAAGAGCATAGTTATAAAAGCATATGATGATGAAGAACATTCTTCATAGGGCATTATTTCTCTTCCTATTAGAGTCAGGCCAGTCATTGTGGACACAACATGCCAGGTCCTAGATCTGGAATTACCTTACAACATCTTGCTCTGACACCCATGGATTCAAGCCTTAAAGGCCATCCCCTCCACATATCACCAATGCTTGAAATTCCCATTTGATGGCACATAAATCACCATATATGGATATCACGACCCTTTTCAATATTGTACCAACCTAAGGGGCATTTCTAAAAATTGAGTGCCCATCAATCGAGAAGCTCCTACTTCTTCTTCCAAATACATTGACCCATCCACACTGGCATAATCATCCACTTCTGCTCCATCCACATCTTCCACCACACCACCATCTCCATCACTTCCTAAAGCTGAGTCTAATGTTAAGATCCAAGACCTAGGATATGGAGAATTCAAACTAAGTATGACATATTGCATCACAACTATACCCAAGTCTCCTCAGGTCTATGGTTGGTCATGTTTCAAAATGGAACCTAAAGTAATTTTTATAAGATGGGGAGACATGAGAAATGAAGACCTCACCGACATATTAGGATGTATCTACAAAGAAATGGAAGCCTCAACCCCTTTACTAGTCCATATATATGGAAAAGGCTATTACATGATGAAGGAAAAAGGCTACGACGGTACGAGTGGCCTTGGTAAGAACAAAATAGGACTGCTAGAACCTTTGATGCTGTCTGAAAGACCAAAAATTTCTTGGATTAGGGTATGGATTGCCTGACAATGACGATTGACGTACCAACAGACTTTTGAGTGAGAGCATGCATGCTTCAGAAAGTGTCAAGACCAAGTATGGTACCTTTATCGGAACTAACTCCATGAGTGGTGACCAATGATCCCTAAGCAATCGCTTGTCTCAATGACTTGTTTCTGAAACCGGTTCTATCAACAAAGAATTTGGAAACATTTAAAATCGACAAGCATCAAATAATCACAATCCCAAAGGCCCAAGGAACAATGACAAGTCAGAGTCCACCCCTAACCCTATTAGTCCTCATCATGACATACCAGTTCAACCATCTGAACCCAACAACCATCATCCAAATCCATTTGAATTACCACATGACATCAAAAACCATGACTCTGACTCCTTCATTCCCTACTTTACCAATGAGTATGACACAAGTGAAGGAGAATATTGGATAGAGTCTGATGTGGAATTGGATGACGACAACTTCATTTTCATTGTCTCTGAATCCATCTGCATGCTTTCTACATCTTCCCCACAATTCACCAATGCTGACGATGGCATTTCCGTAGTCTACCCACAACTAATTGATTGGGAGAAACAAGGCCCGCCAATCCTGGACACCTTTCAGAATGATGAGGCCATTGCAGAATTTATGGGACTATGTGAGGGCATACCCTATGGTGATCACAAGGTATGATTTTCCATTGACCTAGACTATGCAGCTTACTTTGGGGAGACTATTCCATCCTCTAGTCATAAAATGAAAAGTAAAAATAAGACAAAAAATGAAATGTCTTTAGGTGAAAATCGAAGGGCACCTTCTAGTGACAAAAAAGTAAAAATAAAGGATGTATCTGTGGGTGAAAACCTCTCCAAGGTGCCCAAAGATGGAGGACTAGACTTTCTTCTCGTAACTTAAGAGAAATCAGCTATGCTCATAGAGGACACCATAGAAGCTAACATATCAATAGTAGAAGATCCCAAAATGGTCCTCTTTGCCGCATTCTTGACTGAAGAAGAGAAACTGAAATTTCACAAATTCTTTGCAAACCATAGAATTAACTTCACATGGTCCTATGCTGACATGCAAGGATTAGATCCAAAAATTGGTTTGCACCACTTGCCATTATTTCCAAATGTCAAGCCAGTTAAAAAAAAGCAACACGAAATGCATCCTCAGGTCACTTTATTAGTCAAGGTTGAGTTGAAGAAACTTCTAGACGCCAGGTTTATACGGTCTATTGATTATGCTGAATCGATATCTAACCTTGTGCTAGTAACAAATCCAAATGGGATGATCCATGTCTGCACAAATTTCTGAGACTTAAACAAAGCATGTCCAAAAGATGACTTTCCACTACCAAATACAGATATCATAGTTGACCTCACAATAGGATACGAGATGTTATCCCTAATGGATGGTTTCTCAAGCTACAATCAAATTCATATTTCCCTGGAAGATCAACATAAAACAACATTCACTTGTCCCTGGGGTACATACTGCTGGAATATCATGCCTTTTAGGCTCAAGAATGCAAATGCCACATATCAGAGGGCTATGACCACAATCTTTCATGACATGATGCATAAAATAATGGAAGATTACGTGGATGACCTTTTAGCTAAATCGGTAATAAGAAAAGACCATCTAAAAGTGTTAGAAACAATTTTTAAAGACTAGAAGAATATAAGGTCTGACTGAATCTTAAGAAATGCATCTTTGGTGTAATATTTTGCAAAATTTTGGGCTACATAGTTTCTCAAAGAGGCATTGAGGTCGATTCAGCCAAAGTGAAAGCCATCATGGACATGCCTCCTCCTAGAGGAATAAGTGAACATAGGACATTACAAGGTAGGGCAGAATCTATTCGTCACTTCATAGCACAATTAGCCGACAAGTGTCAACCATTCTAATATCTTATGCACAAGGGAATCCCTTTTGTGTGGAAAGATAAATTCCAAGAGGCCTTTCAACAAATAAAAGATTACCTACTATCACCGCCAGTCCTTATGCCTCCCATTCAAGGAAAACCTTTAATTCTATACATCTCTACCACTATTTTAGTACTGGGGGAAATACTGGCACAAAATGACCATGATGAGAAAGAAAGGGCCATAGATTATATCAATGGGATGTTGGTCGGGTATGAGCTCAATTACACATTAATTGAACGTGCTTGTCTAGTAGTTATATTTGCAAGTCAGAAGCTATGGCATTATATGTTGAGCCATGAGACAATTGGTAGCAAAGATTGACCCCCTCAAATATCTATTGAGTCATGGAGCATTGAAAAGAAATTTGGAAAAATGGGTCATAATTTTAAGCGAATATGACATTCGGTATGTAGAGCGTCTGACAATCAAAGGGAAAATGATAGTAGACCAACTGGTGGATGCACCTATACAAAGTGAAGTGATCACCCATTAGTGGCAGATTTCTCAGATGAGTCAATATTCCATAGAGAATCCTTGAGTCACCTTGGAGGCTATACTTTGATGGATCTCATACTAATCATGGCTCGGGGCTAGGAATACTGTTTATCACCCCTCAAGGAGATTCCATTCCTAAGTCTTTTCGAATAGCTTTCCCATGTACAAATAACATGGAAAAATATGAGGTACTTGTTATAGGACCTAGAATGGCAATAAAATGGAAAAATCAGAGTACTACATGTCTATGGGGATTGTCAATTAGTCATCAACCAAGTTAACAATGATTATGACATTAAGGATGAGAAGCTAATGCCCTACAAATGAATGGTTGATAGCTTTCAAACATACTTTCACATGGTGACTTTTGAGCAAGTTTCAAGAACACAAAACAAAGTAGTAGATGCCATGGATACGATCATCTCTCTCCTTGACATTCCAAGCAATATGCCTCAGTTGGAGTTCCTGATAGAACAACTATTGGTTCCCACCTATGATATTCTCGAATCATAGATGGTCTACGAACTTGTTGGTCCTGATTCTCCTTGGTACTAGGACATTCATGAATACCTCAAGTTCCAAATCCTTCTCCCTATTTTTTCCAATAACCAGAGAAAATTCTTTATTTGAAAAGTTGCTAGATATGCCATTGTCAACAACACCCTTTACTGTTGCAGTTTTGATGACACCCTCCTTAGATGTCTCAACACCAACAAAGCAACACAACCTTATGAGAAGTACATGAGGGTATATGCGAATCTCATTCGAGTGGTCCCACCCTAGCTAAGAAGATAATGAGACTTGGGTACTATTGGTCAACCATTGAGAAATATGCACTAGAATATGTCAAGACTTGTTGCCAATGTCAGATTCACAACGATTTGATTCACACTCCAACACAAGAACTTTGATTGATCACTTCCCCTTGGCTCTTTGCATAATGGGGACTCGACCTCGTAAGAAAGATTCATCCTACCTTGTCCAATGGCCACAAATTTATCACCATCACTGAGTATTTTACGAAGTGGATCGAAGCCATCCCCCTGATGTACATAGCTAGCAAACAAATCTCTAAATTCATTCTTAACTACATCATTTGTTGGTATGGTCTTCTGCAATCCATCATCAATGACAATGAATTTCCATTCAAAAACCAAGACATTCAAGAGTTATGTGAGCGATTCCATATCCAACATCATTTTTTCTCTCTGTATTACCCACAACGAAATAGTCAAGCCAAGGCATCTAATAAAACCATCATTAAAATCCTAAAAAAGACTGTCAATGATATTGGTTGTGATTGGCATATCCAACTTAACCTTTCTCTATGGGCCTACCGCACCAACATTTGCACACCCACATGGGCCACTCCATTCACCTTGGTCTTTGGAGTTGAGGCCATCTTTCCCATCAAGGTTGAAATTCCTTCCGTATGAGTCTCCGTGAAGGGTCCAACTAATGATGAGGAGTACAGACAGTCGCACCTACATGAGCTAGAGATGCTAGAGGAAAGAAGGCATAATTCCCTGAACCATCTACATGCATATCAGAACCATCTTTGTCACAGTTACAACAAGAGATTCATGATCAAGAAGTTTGACATTGGTGACCTAGTCCTCATGCAGAATCCTACGAAACAGGCTGACAGAGAAAAGCTAGGCAAGTTTGAACCAAACTAGTTGGGTCCTTATGTCATCATATCCTCTTTTGGTTATGGAGCATATCAGCTGGAAACTACGGATAGCAAACAATTGACAAAGCCTATTAATATTCTACATCTTCAGAAGTTGTATGCATAGCATTAGAAACTCGAGCCGAAAACATTAAAAATACAAAAAAAATGATAAATGATAAAAATTATTGCCTTGATGAAAACCTAGAAAACAAGCGTTTTGGCGACACCAAAAAAATGAAAAAATGACAAAAATCGTAAAGACATACAATTCATCCAACAGTAAAATCTTGGGAAACAAGCACTTTGGATAAGTACCATGGAAAAACCCTAGCAAACAGGTGCCATGTGTAGTCAATCATTGCTCTTCCATCTACTATCACTTTATATGTCTTGGCCTATTATGAAACACATTTTCTAGCACCACTAAAAAATTCGCCATGACATCAAATCCTTTCTCTCATGGTTGATAAATGGTTGACATCAAGTCCTACATACTGTCCCTTTGACATCTCACACATATCTTGGACCTGACTAGGGGCAAAATTTCATCATGTGACTATAGTGGGTATCGCACATGGTTTTGACAATTGTAAAATGTCTTGAAAAAAGACAAAAACATCAAAAAATTTCTTGAAAAAAGACAAAAACATCATAAAATGTCTTGAGAAAAGATAAAAAAATCATAAAATGTTCTAAAAAAAAGACAAAAAGACAAAACATTGAAAAATGTCTTGAAGAAAGACCTAAAATTGAAAAAACATCCTAAAGAAACCCCAACAAAAGTCAAAATGTCTTGAAAAATGTAAAAACAAAGTCATTTCCCTTCAAAAGTCCATCATGTCAATCAATCGGTCTTTGTCATTTGTCAAACTACGTTGTCTCTGCACATTTTCTACATAGGAAAGACTCATCTATGAGTCCCTGAGACATTAGGTTAGTCCTTTTAAGTTTGTCAAAATAAAATCATGACTCAATCTTTGGTCATCAAAACAAAGTCATTGGTCGTGCCAAACTACGAGGTCTCCGAGTGCATGACGTAGGCAAGGCCATATATCATTAAGCCCCTAAGGCCGCACTAGGTTAGTCCATTAGCATTCATGTTACTACACTGGCACACACATCAAAATGTCTTCAAGTCAAAGAAAATCATGTCTAAAATAGAAAAACTCCTAAAACGAATTACAACAAACATTTATTCAGCATGGCAATCTCACCAGCATGTCAATCATATCAGCACATGACAATATCGACATATGGTCAAAATTCAATCAAACTTGGTCAAAATAGGTCAAATTGTCACAACTGGTCAAACTGTCAACTCTTGGTTATCTTTCAAATGTATCCTTTGGAAGAATAGCCTCTATCATTTATTCCTTAGGATGTGTCCTTCCTAGGCATCATCACTATCATCTAACATTTTGAGAGATCCTCTTGACATTCGAAGATCGCTCCTCTTGACATCAATATCCTTCAGATGTGTCCTTCTAAAGAAACTTTGTTGTTTATGCCTTAGGATGTGTCCTTCCTAGGAATTGTCACTATCATCTAGAATTTTGAGGGATCCTCTTGGCATTTAAGGATCGATCCTCTCAGCATCAACATTATTCAGGATGTGTCCTTCCTGAATTTGACAAATCTTCGACATTTCGTCATCTCAACATCATCGAACCTAACATCTTGACATTAAAACAGTTGGAATTAAGACACACTTGGAAAACACTTGGAAAATATTGTCTCTGGCATCTTGTTCTTTGATTTTTATCATGTTACTAGTTTCTCAGTGATGTCCCCGATAATAGATTAGAGAAGTAGTGACATATCATGATGATTGTCTTGTCCTGTCTCTTTGATACCATGTTACTAGTGTCTCGCTGATGTCTTGACAATAGGATTTAGAGAAGTAGTGACGATCATGATGATTGTCTTATTTCTACCCTTTTGGGATCAAGTCATTTTACTATCTCAAGAATGATTTAGAGAAGCAATGACATTTCTACATGACTTTGTCCCTTCATGGCTTATAGCGTTGACAGGAAAAAGATCGTAATTGCACTCTTTGTATGAGTCATGATCATCCTTGGCTGTGCCTATTTGTCTCATGTGATGGTATGACCTTGCACACCTTGATCTATGTCATATCATGGTGTTTGTTGGCCATTACAATAATCTGCCCAATGATGATTAAGAGCAATAAATAATAAAATCATATGGCAGCATGTTAAAGGATTTGGTCTAGGAACTAACATTCATCTCCTTCTCTCTTGTCTTCTTGTCTCGTCCATCTTTTGATGATATCCTGTGACATACAAAAACATAAAGTGCATCCATGATCATATAGGCATTGCATTAGGTCCATACATCATCATTGACATCATCATAAAAACCACAAACATTGCACCACATATTGCATCATTCATATATGGTCATGCATTAACATAATCATAAAACATGGCATCCATTCAAATAAATACATTATGCATAACATCATCATCGGAATCATAAATGCATAAATCACATAGACATCACATTGTCATCATAATTGCATCATAATAACCATCACATACACATACATCATAAAGACATAAATCAAATCACATCACATATAGGTCACATCAAAATTGCATCATGTATATCATATCAAAACCTTGTGCACCTTGATCTATGTCATATCATGGTGTTTGTTGACCATTACAATAATCTGCCCAATGATGATTAAGAGAAATAAATAATAAAATCCTATGGAAACATGTTAAAGGATTTGGTCTAGGAACTAACATGCATCTCCTTCTCTCTCGTCTTCTTGTCTCATCCATCTTTTGATGATATCCTGTGACATACAAAAACATAAAGTGCATCCATGATCATATAGGCATTGCATTAGGTCCAT
Source organism: Sequoia sempervirens (assembly GCA_007258455.2). Taxonomy (NCBI): domain Eukaryota; kingdom Viridiplantae; phylum Streptophyta; class Pinopsida; order Cupressales; family Cupressaceae; genus Sequoia; species Sequoia sempervirens. The sequence continues at coordinate 11,551 of VDFB02004724.1, read as the reverse complement.
ACATCATCATTGACATCATCATAAAATCCATAAACATTGCACCACATATTGCATCATTCATATATGCTATCATGCATTAACATAATCATAAAAACATGGCATCCATTCAATAAATATATTATAACATCATCATCGTAATCATAAATGCATAAATCACATACATCACATTTTTTCATCATAATTACATCATAATAACTACTTCATACACATACATCATAAACACACATAAATCAAATCATACCATTATAGGTCATGATCAAAATTGCATCATGTATATCATATCAAAAATCAATGTAACAGGATAGAGTCATGAGATATCCCAAAAATAAGAGCTTGCAGGCTCAATGGTCCAATACAAATGTCATAAAATATGTGTCTGAAATGTCCCAAAGCATGATAAACAAATAGTATGGCTATGATGCACTCTCCTCGTCTCATCAAGGAGAAGACCTGGGAGACTGATGCTCAATCAAAAGAATGGATGCCATCATGGTAACTATCACCCGCGGCTTGTGATGCGTATGATATTCAACTATATCCCAGACGTTGACACTAAAGGCTGTAACTGAATGTTGTGGACTGATGGTCATCATAATGAGGCTAGTTGTGCGATGACTTGTGCTCTAATCCGGATCTATGATCATGCCTTGACCCTGACTAAGGCATGACTGTGAGAGGCTAGATCTGTCATGAAGACTAAAGATTTAACCCCCTACACTACTCCAACTACCACTACCACTAATTCTAATCACAACCACCGCCTATCATTGTCCGTGTTCTGTCAAAGTGGATCTCTCCTCCTCACCGCACGCATCTTGCTCATATAACTGCATGTATCACCTAAGCCATACACTAACCCTGTGAAACTCTCGAGCTAAATCTATAGAAGGTTCTGTACATAGTCGTGCAAACTCTATACACCACTATGCTACCTCCTACTGGCGGATCACTTCATGATCCCACTCTACCTATGTCACCTATAACTCTTCCTAGTAGTCTTCTAATTCTCACTGCATCCAATCTCCTACAAATCCACCCTTTGGCCCATTTCACGCGGCGCCATGGGAAAATTGAGTTGGATGGTACTCTCCTCCTCTCCCTCCACCATGGTCTCACCTTTAGGGCCCTTGGTCCCATCAATGGCTCATCTCATCCTTCCTCCTCCAACACCCTCCTCCCAGGCATATCAACCTCCATCTTGACCTCCTACCGAACCTCCTCCTCTCCAACCTCCTACTCCTATATGGCCTCCTCCTCGGCCACATGCTCCTCCTATCTCTCCCCCTCCTACTCCTGCCTCGACTCATCCTTTCTCTCCTCCTCCTTGCCTACCTTTGGGATAAAATCCAAGCACTGCACATTTATTCTCCAATACTCATCCCTCGCTTCTACAACATCCTCCAACATTCCCACATCATCATCATCATCATCACTCTCATCCTCTCTGCCCACCTCTTCCTCCCATCCCTAATACTATCTCTCTCCAACCTCTTCCTATTTCTATGCCTTTTGGCTCTTTGGGCTACCTTGCAAAACAATACATGGTATAAATTTGCCTCCTCTCAATTGGGTATTGGCCCATCTCGATCTCACAAGTCATTGGGCAATAGCCCCTACCATAAGTCATAGTCAACAGTTGTCCCTAGACCCACAATCCCACCCCTCCATCCCCACTGCTACGCTACTAGCCCATCAATCTGCTACATAGAAAAAGGTACAGGAATAGGCAAACCCCAGGCTGCCTCTCAAGATGATCTCCTGTACTCGGTTGTGCCCACTGGTACACCCTGCTGCTCTCCAAACTATCGTAGTACACGCTATGGAAGATACATCTCTATAATGAGTTGACTCGACACTGTCCTACCAATAAAATATTGGTATTGTTTGTAGAAGCTAAGATGGTCATCCTCATCATCCCACTGCTCGCGATCTCGGTAAGGCCTCCAAATGAACGAAATCATGTTGTTGATCTAATGGTGCCACCAACCTGTCTCTCCCACCCTCATTTGTTGTAGAGCACAGACATAATAATAAGCATATGGCATCCCTTCTGCTAGTTGTGGTCTCTAGATAGGAGGTCAAAAGATGGCCACATGCTCCTAGGCCCATATCATCAGAAGTGTCATACCACATCCAATGCTCTATGCCCTCCTATAGGCCACCTCATGGAGTTGATGATAAAGCATACCTAACAAACAAGGTTCTCATGCATAAATGATCCTATCCTATCTCATTCCCACTAGAACATCCCCCCAACCAATGGGAAACCTGAGTCCATGGCGGTCAGGAATTAGTACTCTATCAATCGATGTCACCAAAAGTGCATCAAAATGACCATAGTGCTCTACCATAAACTCCCAGCAGATCTCGTATCCCTCAATGCCAAGTCCTATACCTTGGTCATGGTAATAGCCTGTAAAGGTTTTATGGCCGTGTTGAGGGTCATCAATGATCTGCTCCCCTTGGATTGGCAAGCATAAAATATGATAGACATTCTTGAGAGTCATAGTAGCCTCTCGTGTTGGCAAATGGAAAGAACATGTCTCTGAGTGCCATCTCTCGCACAATGCAGTCAACAATCCCCTATTCACCTAGATAATGGGCATCTAAGAAACATAATACAAACCCAACTGCATCAACCATCATCGTTCTCACAGACTCAACTGATCTCGGAACATGAAGGTCGATGGATTGCTCTCCTGCATACAGATGGGCACTAGATGTCTCTGCACGAGGCCAAACAACACATCATCACTTTATGAATAATCATCATTATCATTTGTGTAACTCAAAAAGCATTCAAAATTTGAAACCCATCAAAGTTAGCCCTAGTCAAAGTCCAAGTCAAATGCATCACGTTGACTTCATTTGTGTCGTGAAATGACATTTGCATCATTTTGTACGTCAATTATGTTGCTATCTGTTGATTGATCCCACCATTGTGCTACAACAAAGCACTTGCGTCACAATTTCTTGCATATATGTCATTGCACTCAAATGTGTCATTTGATGTATCGAATGCGTCTCCATTTGTCAAATGTGACATTTTGCACCTCATTTGTGGTGCAATTTTACAAATGCATCGCACTTTATTGCAAATGCATCAGAATTCCTTGTCCTAACCTAGTGACCCTTTGCACTTATGTTAGGACACATCAAATGCGTCAAACACGAAGGAAAATGTGGCTTACGCGCATGCATATGTGTCACAGTGCATTTGTTGTTGACCCTAAAAACCCTATTTTTTGCACGAAAAATGAGAAAATGACAAAGTGGGTTAGGGGTACATACCACTAGCTCCACGCCCTCTAGTCGCTTGAATCTCCACACAATCTCTCTGCAATGCTCAGTCACTAGAATCACCATGTTTGCTACAGTCCTTTTTGCTTGATGCTCTCGAAATTGCTAAGGTAAACAGTGAAAATGAATTGACTTTTACCCCATTGTCAACCTACTTATAAAGTCAAAATGGCATTTGTCAACTCTTTTATTATTGGAGGCCCTTTTGACCAACTTTGACCATGATTTTGGCTGCTCTAAGCATGTTGGAATCTGAAACTGTCTGTGCCATTGTCTTTCCCATCACAAAATTGACTTATCAGTACACTTTCCAATTTTTTCTAGCACCTAGCCAAAATTCAAAAATTTTCCCAAGGGTTCATCCATACTCCATACCTTCGCTGGGGCATGACTTTAACTGAACTTTCTTTGTTACAATGCAACATGCTACATTATGACAAAAAAGGGGAAAATGTACACTTAAAAATGACCTAGGCCAAGCTTCCATTTTCACTAATTTCTCGGTCCTAGTATAATCTTTGACATTTTAATTATGCCCTCTGTCCATTCTCCATTAATTAAATAATTCATTATTATTTAATTAATTCATGCCTCTTGTATTCTTCATGATTATTAAATAAATAAATTATATTTATTTATTCAATACGTCACTAAGGGTCTATTATCTTCTTAAAATTAAATAAATGTCTTAATTTATTTAATTACATTTATTCATTTATGTCTTCTTGATTATTAAATAAATGAATTTTATTTGTTTATTTAATACGTCACCAATTCTTATAATTAAATGAATTTATTAAATTATCGGTCATAATCCTCTAAATTAAATAATTATGTTTAATTATTTAATTGGCTAATTTAACATTTCCCTCATTTTAAATAAATTAATTATTTAAAATGATTTCACATTATTAATTGTCACTTCATTTTAGTAAATAATCTGAAAATCGATTATTTACTATCACACAAAATCCATATTTTGAATTAATTTAATTCAAAAAGATGATTTTCTTCCAAAAATAAAGTAATTAAGCAAATTCTTGATTTTCCAAATTTGCTTTTCAGTTCAACCTTTATCCTCTTGATTTTTCAAATCTTACAAATCAAGCAGTCTTTATCTTCTTGATTTTTGAAAATCTTTATCTTTTTGGCTAATTATCACATTTATTCTCGACTGCCGATTTTATTTTCTCAAATGGCATCTTGATTGCTCATTTAATAATTTTTCCCTAACCCTAATTAGGGGTTGTCACGTGCAATCTTGACCTCTAATTTTAGGCTTCCGTTAGCTTTCAATCTCATCTGTTCGTCCAAAATTGCATTTTCTATAAAATGTCAATTTTGCTCACATTTTGGACTTATGCTCAGACAACTTATTATGCACAATTCTTTATATTTTCATTCGACATATTTTCATTATTGAGTCTTAGATATAGTCACATTAGCATCTCATAGGCATAGGCATATTAATCATTTAGTCATTTTCAAATCCTTCAAAGCTTGCTGAGGACATTGTCATACTGGAAATTGCTCACAATAATTTGATCTAAGGGCAATACATCTAAGTAGTTAGTGCCATGGAGATGAATCATGGAAGCTTCGCAGGAGAGTGATCCCACAATAGTGGTTTAGGAATTTTGTACAACTAGACACTGTATTTTTTTTAACAAATCTTCTACATTCGCACTCCATGATTAAACTGAGGGAATTGAAGATGATGCAAACTAGAGTCTTCTCACATTTTGTTCATAGATTCAAAAATAGTTTTTCAATTTTTGGAATCGATTGCATTTCTTTTTCCATCTCCCACCTAAAATTGGTTTTTTCAAAACAACATTTTAAGCATTTGACATCGATAACGTGATAAATTTTTTTCCTTTGAAAGATAAATTCCAATTCTTTCAAATTTAGATTTGTATCTATCTAGTGCGCTTCCACTCTGGTTAGATAGTTTTATTGAATATTTTTTCTAATCAAGTTTGAAAGCCAACAACGGCAATTCAAACACATAATACCACTGCAATGTATAATGCATCAGATCAACACCTTCTTTTGTTGATCAAGACCATTTTTTTTTAATTCTTTTGATAATCTTCATTTTCCACTTTCATTGAAACTATACTTAATAAAACCAAAAATAGATAGATACATAACGTCGATATTAAAATTATATTCGGCTGATATTCGCTTTGAGGGGAACCAATACTAGTTGGGTTTTGAGATATCCTCCATTTTCATTCCCTCAAACTGTTTTGAAGTGCAAAAATTCTCAACAATTTTGGTGCCTCTGGGGAGGGGCGGAAATGTGGTTCAATGGGGAATAGCCTGTTTGTCAAGAAATAAAAATGTTTATTGAATAGGGTTTGATCAACCTATGTTCACTCAAACTCACACAAATATTACATAGAATAAAAAAATTGATTTTAAATGGGTTCGATCAAACATTCTAAAGATGTTCGGTTGAACACCCTGTTTTTAATATTAATATAAATATTAATTATATTCTTTTTAAATGATGACTTGAGAGAAAGATATGGAGGGAGTGGGGGTAGGCGGCAGGGCTTAAATTTGATGGCCATATGACCGTATTTAGAGATTTTTGTCATAGAATACAATCAAAATTTTAAGAAGATTGTATGAGATAAAAGGAGATATTTTGGATAGATCACAAAATTTATATAGAATCTATAATGATATATGTTTGATTTAAATATAATTTTACATAAATCCATGTATACATAATGTTTAAGGGCACCCTTTGAATAGATAACTGGCTATCAAAAAAATTCACATGCAAAGCCAACCATCAAATTTAATCCTGGTAGGAGGGAGATACTTCCGTGAGAGAGGGGAGTGGGAGAGATAAAGGTAGGGGGTCCTAGGGTTTAAGGGTTAAGGGTAGAGGAGCTCAAGAGGAGTGTAGGAGGGAGAGACTTTAGAGAGAGAGTTGGGGGAGTGAGAGAGATAAAGGGTAGGGTGTACAAGGGTTTATGTTTTATGGGTTATGCAGAGGGAGAAGGGGTAGGAGTGAGAGACTTGAGAGAGAGATGGGGGGAGTGGTGGAGAGAGAGCAGCGGTAGGGGGGTGTACAAGGGTTAAGGGTAGAGGGAGGAGGGAGAGGCAGGGAGGAAGGGACTTGAGGAGAGAGGGGAGTGGGAGAGATAAAGGTAGGGGTGTATAAGGGCTAAGGGGTAGAGAGAGAGGGAAGGGGTAGGAGGGAGAGACTTTAGAGAGAGAGGGGGGAGTCGAAGAGAGATAAAGGGTAGGGTTTAAGGGTTAAGTGTAGAGGAGCTCGAGAGGGAGAGTGGGTAGGAGGGAGAGACTGTAGTGCCCCTCCCCAATTCACCATTTCATGATTTTGATTATTTGATTTTATGTGTATGGATTGTTTAAATTATTAACCGTTTGATAAATGAGGATTTTTTTTTTTGAGTCGAGTTGAGATATAAGTCATATTCTATTTGTATGCTAGCACTATTTGGAATATGTATATATAATAAAATTTAATATTAAAAAAAGAGCTATAAATATGCCCACTTTGAGTTGAGTCTTCTAATTTTCGCTATGGTTGTCTCACATGGGGAAGGAATTTAATTTCTACCCATTATATTGGCTGCATACTGAATTGAGGAAACCGACGCCGTTACCAATCATACTTGTTAAAATGTTAATGCGCATAAGGAAAACGAGATAGTTTATCTTGGCGTGGGAGCATGTTTTGGGGGGCTCAACTTGTTGTAAAACAGTTTATTCTCTCCTTGCATGTCGGTACCCATAGGAGGACTTTGAGCTGAGAAAATGGCGGTAGTTGTAATAGTAACATGCAATAACTATTCCAAGATGCTGGTAATAGGCTTCAATTTTTTGCAGCAGACAATATTATATTAACCAAGGGCTCTGCACCACTCGACAAAAGGTTAAGGCCTCAGTGCTTGCAGCTATTCAGTAAGGTGTTTTGGGAAGAGTGGAATTAGAAGGAGCTGAGAGTTGTCGCTTGGGGTTCTCATACAGCAATTACTACCAGTTTATTGTGCAAAATAATCTAGTCTTCAATCAAATCTCTACTACAAGACCAGTTTGGCCTACGCCTAAAACACAGGTTTAGATCTGAGTTTTTAATTATCTTTAGAATTATGTGTTGCATGCTTCCCTTTGCTACGCCATTACCAGCCTATTGCTATCTATTCTATAAAATGTTTATTACTTTACTTTATGCATATCGAATTTTCTGTCATTGTTATTAGTTCAAAGCTTTTCGGCCTGGAGTTTTCTAAAGCGAACTATCTTTTTATTGTAGACGCCTTCTTCCTTGTCTGTGAGTTTTCGATGAGATTAGTTCAAAATCCTGCTTTGCTTATTATTAAACCCTCCATTTAAGAATATGGTTATTCAGCCTATGTAAATCTCCTTATTTTGTTACGTACTAGCTGCATAGCTTCTTTGGTTGTACATACATTGAACCGATATCATTCCTAGGTCACCTTCATCTGGAGTCGGCTATTACTGACAAAGGGGAAACTTGAAGTGAACTGTGATCTTTCTTACCACCTGCATGTACACGGCGTCCATGCAGACACCTGGTCTAAGACTCAAATCCATAATTTGTAAGTCTAAATCTTGGCTTTGAATTACCCTATAACTGGGAGTCTATTTAATCTGGGAAACAGAATACCATTTAACCCTAAATGTTTAACTTCAGTCAAGTATAAAGTCCCTTCTTTAATATCTATAGTTTACAAACAACCGAAATCGTGATATGTTAGAGGGAACTAATCTTTTATGACGGTTTAGCTTCTGTACTTTTCTCACCAACTCCTGAGGCATGCTTCAATTAATATAATAGGAAGTTTAGAGATTTAATGACCTCCTTGATTTTGGCCTGCAGTCATGTGATTGAAACTGTATTATTGTTATGGTTTAAATAACCTCCCCATCTTCTATCGAATCTCCTCACGCAACACTCGAATATCGAAGATCAGAGGTTTCAAATACCTTCCGATTTCCCATTTGGAACTTATCACAAATTTTGTACTAAAAATAGAATGTCGTAAGATTTCTAAATATTCTCTAATTTTATTTCAACTCATCATAGTGACGCACTTGAACATAGAAAGGTGTGAACGTTTAAAAAGCTTCTTGTTTCTTATTAGCAATTTGTTACAGCCGCAACACGTGAACATGATAGGATGTATAGATGTTAAATAACCTGCTTGAATCTATTGACAATCTATCGCAGCTGCAGCACTTGATATTGTAATAGTAGACAGCAAATACCTTAAATCTAATATTCACATTCTAATATACTCATAACTTGTCATTAAGCAAATAATTGTGATGGTGCATTGTATTAAAATTCTAAACACCCTCTAAACTATAGGCAACCTACCATAGCTTTGCAATTTTAGACTGCTTAAGGTGTAGTAAATTAAATATTCCTCCCGATGTTGTTAATAAATATATTGTTCAAGGAAGAAATATAGACCAACGAAAGAGGACATTTTAATTCTCCTCGGTATCTGTGAAATAACGCCTCTTATAATTTTTTTATTTCTCAGCTCGAAAGTCTTTCCTTTCTAGTTCACCAATTCGCTGTAAGTTTGGGGCCAAATATTTTTGTGTTTGTAAGCCAACTCTTCAGGGAACAAGATCTCTGTGTTATTTCTGAATCTTTTTTAAATTTCGTGAGAGTATACTTAAGACCATTCAGCTCCATCTGTACCTGTTCCAACCCTAAGTATGGCAACATAAGTCCTGCAGCTTCTGGATTTACTCGGTTGATACCTTGAAACAATGGCCTGCGGCGTCATAATCACACCGCAATTTCGTGTTGATAACTTCCAATTATCTTAAATATGTACCTAACCTTCATGCATACCGCATGCATGTAATCTCTTGTTCCATAGATTTGCTAGTTTAATCAGCTGTGTATTCAAAAACTGAGGATCCTCCTCAGCCACTAGCGTAGTCTTCTTTGTTTTCTTGAGACTTCTTCATTGATACAGATCGTCAGTTGTATTTAATCATTTTTATTTTACCGTAAGGTTGTTGTGCTCAGGGTCCTTGAATCCAAAGGAAATTTATATAACTTTTACATTCAATTTCAGTCAATATTCGCTCTAATACCGATGTCGCTATTCACCCATGTTACTTTGTAATTTACCACTCAGTCTTCAACTCACTGGCAATTCATATGTCTCTGACAGATCATAGAATGATGATTAATGATGCTCATCTTGTTAGCTGGGATGCCTATCATGTGCTACCCATTGACTTCATCCTTATATATTAAGAAATCAATCTTACGTATCTTATTCTGAACTTTTACATGCATCGTTTCACCCTCCACCAAGGCTAGCATGAATAGTGTATGGGTTGATGGCATTAAATATGAATCCCTACCATTTGTTCATGTATACACTTCTAACAATAATAGGAGGAAACAAAATAAACTCTTATCTGACGCAAAGAGATCATCCTCATTTCCAAGCTTAGAGCATGGAGGGCCCAGTATCTAACAAAAAGGTTAGTCGAGTATGCAGTAAGAGGTTTGTCTAGGGTGCATTCATTTCAGTCAATATATGAACTGTACTTAGTTTTATAAGTAAAACTTAGTATTGACTATTTGAGTATCCCTTATAATAAATAGAGTTATAAGTTCAAACTATCTATATTTTTCCATGAGAACGATATTTATTTATGTTGGATGTAAGTGAACGTATATTTTAATGTGAGAGTCTTTGTTTGAAATTTTCTTTTATATGGTTGAATGTGTTGTTGTATTGATAAGTATATCAAGTAATATGTCAATTGTGGAGTGAGAGTGAATTTGGTTATTGCTCAAGTGGAAATGATGTTTATTTTTGGAGTCGTTCTCAAATGCTTGGTTACTACGAGAAGGCTTCAATAGTGTTTCTTGGGTTGTTTTGATTTGAGTTTGATGTTGATCGTGAGATCAAGATATTGGTGCCTCTTTGGTGGGAAACATTATGTTGATGGCTTACCAGCTTTCCAGAGGTTGAGGAAATTGTTTCTTAATGATTGACTTTACATGTTGGTTTTTAGTGAACTGTTGGTCTTTACTTAGTGTTGACTATGTGGGGTTTTAGCCATGTTTTTGGAAGTTGTCTTATTATGAATGATTTTTGTGTAGGATGGTGTATGCCTCGCTTTACATGATTATTCATGTGGTTTTATATGTTCTGCATGTTGGTTTACCCAATGAGTGACTTTTGGTTTTGTTGCTAGGGGAGTGGCTTGCAATGGGGGCCGAGACCTGGAAGTGGTCTCAGGGTAACTCATTGGAAGTTTATTAATTAAGTGAAAACATTAATATTTAATTAGGGGTTTTGGATAGAATCATACATTAACAAGATATATGTGAATGCCTCACTCATGACTCAAGTGCTTGTATGGGCTTGAGATGAGTTGAGAAGGCATGGAATGGAAAAATTGTTGTCTTGTCCTTATGAAAGATAATCGATGCCACATTGGATTGCATGTTTGGCCGGGTTTCGTAAGAGGTCACCAGGGTAACCCAAGTAGGGGGCCCGGGCCTAGGAAGATTCGCCAGGGTAACCCATGCAACATTGCGATGACACTCTTCCTTAAACAACTATGTTTGTTTTGTTTTCCCTCTATGTTATTCTTGAGCCTCTGGAAGCCCCTGTTGACATTGGTATGTTGATGTTTATTTGGTTATTCCTTATGTTGGGCACATCTTGAGTTGGTTATATCTTGTGTTGGAGATTGTCTTATTTTATTGTGGATCTTGTTGTAAAGTCTTGTATCCTTGTTTTGTATGATGGTTTAGTTGGGGTTCCTTCTTGTCATCTCTTAGCACGAGGGGTGGGCCTTCGGGTCCATGTGGTTGGGTGGAACGTGCTATGCACCCCATTGGGTCCCCAATTGTCGATCGAGAAGTGCGAAATTGTACCTTGCAGTGACTCCTGAGTTAATCTGGAATTGAATCCAGTATTGCAGTTTTGTACTCCTTCATTTCAAATGTAACATTTCATTTTATTGCATCTTTCCCATTCAAGTTGGGAAATGACATTGTAATATTGTAACCCTTGATTAATGTGTTGATCATGTTATTTCCTATGGTTAATCGGTGTTTTACTTACCATCTATGTGATGTAATAATGTTGTTGTGAAAAGTAATGCAGTCTTGTAAACCCGAGGGATTTGATATATGCAGTTCATAATTAGTTTTCATTTCATGTGATATATGATTATTATGATGTATGTTAGT